>PVJH01025711.1:5683-31029 GCA_004026705.1 Nesogale talazaci | reverse complement strand
ACTCCCACCACCGGAGAGCAGTGATGCCCCCCCCCCAAAAAAAAAAAAACTACTGAAAATTCATGCATTTTAAAACAGCTTATCAACTTTAACCAGTGTAAAGTATTCTTTCATAAGTAACTTTTTTTGTTTTTTAGGGTGAAGATCTTATAAAACGACGAATCAGTGATTGAAGCCAGTATTCTGATTCCCATGGAAGATGAACGGGCAGGATTGTGCTTTGTGGCTGTGTACTACCTACTGCTCAGTAGTCATCTCTGTAAATCTGCAAAATGTGTGATTGTAGATATCAAAGGGCCTTGCTTTATCTTCCCACCGTCAGAAAGTGTACCTTAAGGCCTGTTTGATTAACATTGCCACCATGGCATATAACATGTTGTGATGCTTGAAAACACAGGAGTAGAGAAAAAAAATGGGTTGAAGATTGTATTTTTGCACCTTAACTCCACAGTGCTTTATTGGTTATTTATATTCTTTCCATGTAATTCATGTAATTGTAAGTATGTGTGTGTCTGTTGACGTCACCACCTATTCCCTTTTTGATTGCCCTGCAAAGAGAAACCAAATGGGTTGATGACTGACTTGTGCGTTCTCACTCTTTATGGACCTAATCTTATTTCTTTATATTTTCTTGAGTAATGTATTACTTCCTGCATGAACCATGATTTCTCTTGTGAGCCATTCCAGCATAAGCTGTGAATATGTTTTAGCAAATATGTACATTTCTATTTTTATCATCTATGTTATGCCTGTTTTAAATAACATACATGTTACAAAATCCATCGGAAAGCTCTCAAGACATCTTCTATTTAAAATCTGCAGTCTAGTCTTTGCAAACTATACTTATAAAAGTTTGCTACAGCCTAATCCATTCAGCAAAATTCGTTAAATTTTATTTTAAGCAAGAAGTAAACTTTCAGGCATGTCACCAGCATATATCACCTTGCAACACAGAATGTATGTGTGTGCATGTGTTTGCTTTCCTGTTATATGTCTATATATGTATGTGGGAAGGGCAGGAGGGAATGTTCACACCCTTTGTGTGTGTGTATTCAACTAACTCAGAATTCTTCTGAATAGGATGAAACTAGCTGCTGAGGTCGGGTTTCTGCATCAAGAGGTCTGGAACAAAGTGAGGGACAGATTGTTGGCAGATCTAACTCTACCTGTAACTACAACACTTAGTGTTTCCGCTGACAGGGGTGTCCGTACAAATGAATGTGTTCTGAGCCAGAAAGAGCCCCACTGTGGGTGTGCATTGCACGGGGCAGCCCTTGCCCTTCTTCTTTTGGGGTTGGGCGCTACATCACAGCAAGTGGGCCCGGCAGGGTAGTGCGGCTACATTGCTTTCTTCATGACTACCAAATGGAGTTATGCTTGAGGAATCAAGCTCACCATATGACACACTCAAATAGACCAAGGAGGTTTGTGGTTCCCCAATAGGGCACTATTACTTTCTCCTTCCCACAGTTAAATCAGAAGTTGTATTCTCTGTTGCTGCTGAATTGTAACTGTTCTTTAATTTTATGAAACAACTGTTTGTCCTCCAAACTATGTTTTCAAATGAACTGGCCATTTATAAGGTAGTGTCACAGTCCAGACTATCTGTGAGGTGGAACATGAGATGGACCATATAGTTTAAGATGACAAGGTACATTTCCCCCTTCTCTCTGGCCATGAATTTGAATGAGTTCTTGAAGACCTCTTGAGCTTACGTTGCAAACTCAGATCTCCAGTCTAGTCATGTATGACTACTGATACACCACTAACCCAGCTTATTGGGTCTCTGTGTTTTGTAAGGCTGGGGGTTTAAGAGTATTTAATGTCTTTTTAGGATCATAAATACAGATTGATCAAGGATTGTTGGTACTCAGTCTTGCAGAATTTAAGTGTTTTAAGTATAGTGTTCAGTTTGTAATGGGTATGTTTTTGCCATCTGGTCTACTCAATTGTATATCTTTGTTTTGCAAAACATCCCAAGATTTATTTCATGTTGCTTTGTTTTTTTAGTACCTTTTGAATTCCCCAGAAGAATTGTTTTCAAAGCAAACATTCCAAAATGAATGTGGCTCTTCAATGGGATGTCTCCATTGTGCTTGAAGTATTTCTTCCTTCCGTGGTTGCAATTCTACATTACAGGGTCATTTGAGCCTTTTTAATTTATTTTTTCCAGTATCTTTGCAAGAGCAGTGGCTGCATCCTCAGGTAGAGGACATACGATTTTGGGGGAAAGTAAATTTCAGTTTATTTGAGTTTATTCATAAGCCTACACCTTTGGTATTTGGTAGTAGATCAAACCAAGAGAAAGGTCCCTGGTCTTAAAAAGGAATGAGTTGATGTCTTGGAGTAGTGTGCTGACTGCACATGGGGCCTTTTGAAGCATGTTCATACATGTCACTGATTAAAACAGCTGAAGCATGTCCTTCCCATTCCAGGCAAGGAGCAACGTGAGGCCATCCTGGCATCTCTCACCCACTTGTAATGACGACAAAAGGGCTGGGAGAGAGCAGAGAGGGTGAGGGAGTCCGTCAACTCAGGCCTTGTAGAATAGTGCTGCTCTCTTGTTCTCTGAGTAAACAGAGCAATGTTTTCGTTTTCTTCTTTTTCCTAAAGAGATATAAGGGGAAAATATATCTGTATATTTAGACCACTTGTATTCTGTGATTGTTTTACCATAGACCTGCCGCACAGCATAGCAACTGAAGATAATATGGAATAGATTTGACCAGGTCAACTTTAGGGTATAGTCTTAGTTCTGCAAGAATACATCTTTCTATTATGTCTGAAGAATCTCTCTTACTATGGCAAATTCAGACCACTTTTTACCAGCTAATTGACAGTATTTATCAACAACAATATTTAGCATTTTACTTTATCATCTTTAAATTATGATACCATTGATCTGGGTCACTATAAAAAGTGCAGGATTAAACTGGACTTTAGTTAAAATAAAGGCAAAGAAAGTTTTGAAGCATAATTGCTGTGTATTTCACAAGAAATCAGTTGCATATGATAAGTTACATATTTAGATTTAAAAGGGAAGAAGATGACTATTAAACCATGTGGTATTTTGGGGCATTGAAGGAATCTTTCATTCTCTGAAGAAAAGTTGTAAAATTATATTTTTATGAAAAATAAAATGTCTTCACCAGAACATCTCAAATGGTTTCCTTTACTAACATTCAATATACAGTATTATCAGCATGACACTTCTCGGATCTTTGTCCCTAAAGTGGTACAGTTGAGATATTTTTAGCTATACTAGCTCTCTGTTAAACTTGTTTTAAGAACAGCTCACATACTATCTGGCGGCACCGTCTGGTGAGCTACATAAAGTCACATTTTCCAGTTACTCTTTTCTCCCTCGTCCTTCATTTTACATTAGTGTGGAGTGGGCCTCAAGTAGAGCCAGGACTATCCTGTGAAGACAGAGGGGACAGTGTGGCCTGTTCACAAGTCACACGTATGGCACAGGCCTTCCCAGAAGAGTGGTCTTTTCTAATGTTCTCAAAGGAGGTACCTTTCTTAATTCACTCTCCCCCACCCACCCACCTACCTGTGGAACCTTTCAGCTAGGTACATGATGGTAGGCTGCAGCTGACCACACAGGAGAACCCACGGGGTGCCATCTTTCTGTCGCCACAGTCAGTGACGCCATTGGTTTCCATCTGCCATAGTGGGAGTATTTACACCACTAAACCCAAACTCACTGCCATTGAGTCGATGCCAACCTACAGTGAGCCTATAGGACAGGCGGGAACTGCCCCTATGAGTTTCTGAGATGGTAACTCAAAATTTTGGGGGGCATCACAGCCCTCTGGTGTTGGGAGTAGGAGGCCCAGTCTTTGCTATTGGAATTGAACCTCCCTCCCAGTGGGCTGCAGTCCCGCACACAACCACTACGCCACCGGGGCTCAGCCCACTCATAAAATTTTTAAACAGTTTTATTGGCATATAATTCACATACCATACAATTCAGTAGTTTAGTTATATCAAGAAGAGTTGTATAAGCATCACCACAATCGATTTTGGAACATTGGTTTTTATACTCAATATTAGCTCCCCATTTCCTCCCAACTTCCTCAGCCAATAATCCCACAAGGACCCATTAATCCAATTCCTGACTTTCTAGATTAACCTATCCTGGGTTTCAAGTACAGAACAACATTTTAAAAAATTAATAGCAAAGTAAAACAAAAAATTCAATTATAAAAAATTAAAAATTTTTGGAGATCACATGAGAAAAGTTTTAAGTGGCTCAAAAGGGAGATCAAATGATAAGATTAGGCTGAACCCCAGTGGCATAAGTGGTTGAGTGCAGGACTACGGCCTGCGGGCTTGACAGTTCAAATCCAGCGGTGGCTCACAGGAGCAGCACTGGGTAGTGCTCATGACCACCAGAGGCAGTGATGCCCCCCAAAAAAACAAAAAAAAAAAAAGATTAAATTTTAATCAAGCTGCAGCAATAAACCACTTCACAGGCTATCCCCTTCCTTGATCTGTGGTCAGAAGGAATTTAGTAGAGGCTTAATCCACATGTAATTTCCTCATAGTTTTTTTTTTGGTGGGGGGTGCATCACTGCCCTCTGGTGGTCATGGGAGCTACCCAGCCTTGCTCCTGGAGACCTGCTGCTGGATTTGAATCGCCAAGCCAGTGGGCTGCAGTCCTGCACTCCACCACTACGCCACCAGGCCTCAGCCCTTGTAGTTTTCGTTACACAATTTTAAGATAGGTTAAAGGAAGATGAAATGATATATTACATTTTAACCTAATCATGGCTACCACTCTCAACTTTACGATGCTCTCTGTTTGATAACGAAGCTGTTCCCTCAACTGTGGTCATAGGAGATTTACCAGAGACATGACTCTGCAAATGAATGGTGGGCTTTCATGGTTATTCCCCGTAGCCTTCTGCAAAGTAGGTGCTCACAATTTTAAATTCTGATGCTATTTCCTCTGGATTTTATTATTTATAATCCTTGGATCACCTCAGCTGGTATGCTTCTTCCATGTGGTCTTAGTTGACTCCTCAACTAAGACTGTTGATGAGACTAGAAATCCCATTTTTGTCCCTTGGAACTGCTGGTCATTTTGAACCACTGACCCTTTGCTTAGCTGCCCAAATTGTAACCACTCTCCCACCGATGCCAAAGGCCAGTGTAACTATTCCCTGGAGCTGGATTAACTCTGTGAAAGGTTGCAGACGGCGTGGAGATGTCCATACCAAATACCTATGAGTTCACAAGATTTATGATCATATTTTGGAAACTATTGTGAGTAGCAGAGATGTACTTGGTCCTTGAACTAACTGGAAGGTAAGTCAGCTGAATTCTTAAACCCTGGAGTCAAGAGTGGACACAACCAATACCCATTGTACCCCAATTCTCCTGGGCTGGGCACTAAAACATCTAGGTAGGAACGATATCCTGAGAAGCAGCAAAGCAATACCTAGGAGGTGCTTTGCAACCCAAACTCAAACTCAAAATGTAATCTAGCCAGCAGGTTGGAGATGACAACTCTTGGGCCTAAAGTAGGCCGACTTAATGGCCCCTAGAACTAAATGGGTCAAAAGACTGTTCTGAAAACCAAGTTGAGTGTTCCCATTTCAGTAGAACAAAGACCATGCCATCCAGCAGTGCATGAAGTGGCAGAGGACAAAGGACATTAAGTACGCATTCAAGCAGATTCTGACCCAATGACCCAGTGGATCAGCCCGGTAGTTTTCTCAGCTGTAATCTTCGCGGGAGGCAGGCCTGTTCTACTGAGCTGGCTACCAGTCAAATAGTCAACCATCGATCACTACCCACTGAAAACGCCCGGCCACGGAGCTGGGGAGGACAGGGTAGAACTGCCTTGTGGGTTTCTGAGAGGCTCACTCTTGAAGAGAACAGCAAGCCTTGTCTTTCCGCTAAGAAGCATTTGGTGGTTTCAAACCGCTGACCTTGCCATGTTAGCAGCCCTGAGCATCAGACTCCTTAAAAGTGTCCTTAAACCTGCCCCCAATACTTCAAAGGACTCAATAGGATCTTCCTTTAAATTATTGTTCCTTTAATGAAATAAAGATCACTAACCATACCGTTTAGTACCTGGAGAGTGACAGAATAACCTCAAGCTGAAACATACATACCCACATTACCGTATAAAGTGAAATACTGGGATCAACAATTCATTGCAATGGTGGCACAGAATTCACAGATCACTATAGGGGGGCGATCAGAAGGGTTAACGGGTACACGTCGAGATCAGTAAATAGTAAGGATTGCCACTGGTGTCCAGCAACACCGCTCCTCAGCAGACAAATCTCTGTACCTCTGCATTTTGGCCACATGGTCCCCCAAGACACCTGCCCCTCACTCTGTCTCACAGCCCCATAGTCTTGGCAGTGCTCCTCACTTCTGTCTGATGGTTTCTTTGTCTCTGCCTGCCTCCTCACTCTGTGTCCTGCTATCTCTGTGTCACAATCCCTGGTGCGTCTGGTCTCTGTCTCTGCCTCTGACATCTCAAACATGCTCTTTTTCAGATGGTCCTGGGATTGCGCTCTTTGCTCCTGCTTCACAGATGGTTCATCCCGACAGCCAAGGGGTGGTGAAAACTGACCAGTCCCTTCTGACAGTGTTACCCAGGCCCAATTTGCATAGACCCACCCAGTAATTTGGTGATAGCTACAGAGACTTGGATAGAAAAGCTTAATTAGTCCAGGTTGACAAGAGAAACAAATCCATAGGTCCGTGTGTCAGAGTTTTATATCAAAGAGCAATTGTATGTTGAGAAAACATCCCAGCCCTGTCCAGATCAAGTCCACATGTTTGATATTAGTCCATATGTCCAACATTGGTGCATACATTCCTCTTTAGATCCAGACAGCACATGCAACGAGGCTGAATGCAGGAAGATCACAGGCCTGTGGGTGGAAAATCTTGTGGATCCATTGGCGGGTGCCATCAGCTTGGTTCCATGTGGCTTGTCATCAGGAATGTGAAGCAGAGAGAGCGTGGGTCCAGCCTCCAGTGAGCCTTTTATCTCTGCTGCATCTCCAATTGAGGTCATCAAGCTGTGAGGGATCGAAGAAACAAAATAAGGAACCCACAAATTGTTATAAATATGTCCAGTAAGTTAATATGGGCTTAAGTCTGTGTTTTAAAGAAGGGATATTATCTTTTAGAACTGTTTGGACAACTGACTAGCCATCTGGGGGGTGGGGGTGGTAATGAGCTCTTATCTCACACTGCTAACAAGATACTGCTTTCCTTTGACAAATTCTATATAGCCAAAACCTTAAATAAAATTTTTTCAAACCCATGAAATGAAAAATAAACCTCAAAAAAAAATAATTAATTAAATAAACCTCTGATCACTGTAGCCGGAGTCAAGATGGAGGCGTATGCAAGAACATTTTTAGTGCATGTGGACCACTGTGGTGGAGGCTCCGCCCTGGGCACCATCGGTGTTGGTGTCTTCCAAGCAGTGAGAGGTTTGGGGAATTACCCAGTGGAAATCAGCCATACCCTAGAAGGGGCTTTGCCAGCGATTGAAAACAGGGTGCCATAGTTGGGAGGCAGCTTTGCGGGTTGTGGAGGTCTGTTCCCCATGACTGACTGCGTCTGGTTCAAGTCGGAGGCCAAGAAGATCCCTGCAACTCCATCATAAGCGGTGTCCTAACAGGAGCCACACTGGCAGCAAGAAATGGACCAGTGGCCATGGTTGGGTCAGCTTCGACAAGTGGCATTCTCCTGGCTTGTGCCGACAAGATGTGCTTCTGCAGTTTCCCAACGGCCCCCAGTTTGCTGCAGATCCCTCCCCATTGCCTTCAACCCAGGGACCCTCCTCGCCTTGTGGAGGCTCCCCACAATCCCAGTAAGTCCCTGGACTGAGCCAAATGAGCGATAGTTCAGGAAGGCTTTTGGAAGACCAAGTTACAGTCTTTCTAAAAAACGATAGGCAGGACAACTATGACCAAATCAGCTCTGAGGAGACATTGACGCTATACTTAATCTTACCCCAAAGGCTGAGAAGCGATTTCTTTCCTATTTAATGGAACATGGGGAGAAGTAGTAAAAGCTAAAACGATGTTTTAATTCCCACTTGGATTGCATTTGTGATCAAAGTAAATGCCTAGTAGCATAAAAAGAAAACTATCTAAGTGCTTAGAAGAGGAACCAGGCTGAGCCCCGGTGGCGTAGTGGTTGTACCCGGGACTGCGGCCCACTGGGATGGAGGTTCAAATCCAGCAGCAAGGCTGGGCCTCCTACTTCCACCACCAGAGGGCAGTGATGTCCCCTCCCCCCCAAAAAAATCTTTATCTACTCCCACCACCAGGGCAGTGATGCCTAAAAAAAAAAGAAGAGGAACCAAAGGACAGATACCAGTGACACATGACCATGAGATCTTGAGAACGTCTCCGCCTGGTTTTAAGCATCTGAATGAAGAACTCAACCCATTGTCAATACTGACTCACAGTGACCCCACAGGATAGGGTAGAACTGTGAGGTTCAGTGTAGAATGTTTCTTAAGGCCGACAAGACTGATAAATTTGGCTTCACCAAAGTAACAATGTCTGTCTGGGAAAAAACACTATAATAAAGTTTTAAATTATTGTTTATTTCCGAGCCTGTTTTTAGTTTGCAGTAAAGTGAAACAAAGCTAAGTTCACCTATGCTCTTCACCCAGTATTTCCTAATGTCATCAGTTTGCAAAATAAGCAAAGTGCCCTTAAAGCAGCGGTTCTCAACCTGTGGGTCACAACCCCTAAGAAGGTTGAATGACCCTTTCACAGGGGTTGCCTAAGACCATCAGAAAACACATATTTCCCATGGTCTTAGGAGCCGAGAAACTGTTCCTCTATCCATCTCCAGGCAGGTTTGCCCACATGCAGATACAACCACATACGAGTATCCAGCGTGAAGACTGTTACCCATGCTACACCATGCTTCAAGACAAAATTTCATTTATTTGTCATTAGAAATAAATATTTCACAATATATAATGACATATTGTTTTTCAGATGAGTCACTATGCTTTAATGATGTTCAATTGGTAACAATGAAAATACACCCTGACAGGGCTGAGCCCTGGTGGCGTAGTGGTTGTGCGCGGGACTGCGGCCCACTGGGTTGGAGGTTCAATTCCAGCTCCAAGGAACAAAGACTGGGCCTCCTACTCCCACCACTTGAGGGCAGTGATGCCTAAAAAATAATAATAAATTTAAAAAAAAAAGAAAATACACCCTGATGTAGTGGTTGTGTGCGGGACTGTGGCCCACAGGGTTGGTGGTTCAAATCCAGTAGCAGCTCTCCAGGAGCAAGGCTGGGCCTCCTACTCCCACCAGGGGACAGTGATGCCCACAAAAAAAAAAAAAGAAAGAAAATACACCCTGCATATCAGATATTTGCATGACAATTCATACAGTAGCAAAATGACAGCGATGGAGTAGTGACAAATGTAATTTTATTGTTGAGGGGGTCACCTTGACATGAGGAATTGTATGACCGGGTCGAGGCATTAGGAAGGTCGAGAACCACTGCCTTAAGGGAAAACCAGGATGTTACCATCTTACTGGCTCTTTTCCCTCGTGGAGTCAGTATTTTTTAAAGGGTTCCCCATCGGTCCTATGCATAACAGGCCGCCTCTAGTGAGAAATTGTTTAAACAGTAGAGTGACTCAGAGACAAAAAATGACTTGCATATTACAGTCAAACCTCCAGGCTTCCTCCAGGGCTGAGATAATGAATGGCCTTTTTCTATGGAGGCAACTAATGCTGCCTGATTTACTAAATTTCAGTCCCCAAAATGAAAGCTCTGGTTTCCTCCGTTACGACGCCCAGACCTGGGCATCTGCTCCTGGAGACAGTGGGCACTTTAGGAACCTTAGGACAGATGGCTCCGCTCTGTCACAGGGGCTCACTGGGAATTGACAGCTGCCTTTGCTCGGGGCTAAACACAAGGAAATAGCCAACTCTATCCTCTATGGCTCTATCTTGCAAGCTTTTGGTTCGTTTTTAAATGTACTTTCTTTTAAAACACACATCTGAAGTATACAATTTGATGAGGTTTGTTAATATATACCTATAACTGACGGCATCCAATATAGATATTGGATAAACGCTACTCGTGCAGCGGTTAAGATCACACACACACACACACACACACACTGAAGGCATCCATAACCCTTTCAAGATAGACACAACCTCTCCTGGAATGTCCCTCCAGCGCCTTGGCAGCCAGTGCTCCTGTCCAGCTAAGATTGTAGGTTGGCCTGTGGCTCTCTTTAATGCGGGCTGTCTTGTTGCATCTGATGAGAAAGTCTCCGAGGAGCGTGCACATTGAGGGCTGGCGTGTCCTCTGGAGCAGTCCATCGTGTTGTCATTGTGAAATGCTGCCAAATAACTGCTCGTCTGTGGTTAAACATCTTTCTGCTACCGTGAGTAGTGCTGCAATGCCTGCACAGGGGCGCCCACATCAATGGTGGGCCTCAGCCCTTTGTTTCCCTAGGATCTACACTAAGTAGTGGAATTGCGGGAGCATACGGTGTATCGATCAAGACGTGGGCTTGGGGGACAGTGTCTTGTTTTCTCGTACCCGGGGCTTCTCTCCGTTGGAACGGACTTGATGGCACTGAACAACTCACCGCTGTTGTTGGACATGAGGGTGATCATCCCTTTGGAGTTCCTATGAATAAAACGACAAGGATGGCTTTTATTTGTGTCTTTGACAGGCCCCTCACTTCTAGGAGTGGAGTTGCTGGCCTCTAGGGAATACATGTGGTGGGTCTTAGTAAATATTCCCAAATGGTCTCCACGGTGATGGTACCACGGTAAGAGAGATACCCGTGGACAAGAGCTCCCCCTGCTCCGTATTCTTCTCAAGGTAGAGTCAGGTCACTGTTTCTCACCTCAGTCACATGGCCCATTAGATGATCTCATTATGGCATTCACCCTTTATGCTTTAAATGTCGAGCCCCTTGTCCTAGGCCCCACTGGCCGGTTAGGAGTCCTCCTCATGCAGTGGTTAAGTAAGTGCTCAGCTCCTGACTGAAAGGTCAACGGTTCAAACCCATCTGCTGCTTGGTGGGAGATTGACTCTGCCCTCTAGGCTTGGTGTGAGTCAGAGTTGATGCCTGGCCACGTCTTTGGGGACTTTATCTCTTTACTGGTCACTTGTGCGGTGCCTGGTCAAGTCTTGTGCATACTTTTTGTGGGGTCTTCTTCCGACCTGGGCCGGTTCACCTGTCCTTAGGCAACCTGGTGGTGCCCCGCTCCGGGAAGGTCACCCTCTTGACGGCGAACTTAGTGTGGACACCCGATCGGCAGAGCTCACTGCAGCAGCCCAGAACTCAAGCGATCCTCCAGCCTCAGCCTCCCGAGAAGCGGGGACTACAGGCGCGTGCCACCACGCCAGGAGTTTGTGGGTCTTCTTGATTTTACCTTCTGTTTATATCATCTAGATATGGTCTGATGCTTCGCAACTACAGTGACGGTGAGCACCAGAGTGCCACGGGGAGGCCTTGGCCGTTCGGGTCCCACGAGCTTTCTGCCCTGAACGTGATGCAGCTCTTGGCTCTCTCCAGTCGTCCTCTGTGAGCGGGAAGGATTTGCGTTTTCCTTCTCGGGTAAGGTTTCTCTCTGAGTCGGGTCTCGGCGGGTGCTGGTGTGACCGTCTCGTCTCAATATCCTTGGCTCGTCATTTTCTTCTCAGAATAGGGCATCTTTTAGCCGAAGGGGCTTCAGGATCTCGGTGACATGCTGTCGGTCAGTGTCTCATTGTTGGGGACACACACCGCAAAGCAGGCCGCAGTGCAACTGTGTGTACATGTACGGGGCAGTGACCGCACCGAGTGAGTGATGCAGCCCTCTTCCTCTGTCCTCCCTGGTCCCATCCACTCACTGCCCTCGAAGATGCCTGTCTGATGGTTACTGTTGCTATTGTCTGTTCGATTCCATCAGGGGTCCTCAAACTATGGGCCGCTGAGGACACCTATCCGACCCACTGGGTGTTTTCGCCATGCTGCCTGTCCTGCTTAGCAGCCAATTCATCCTGGGCCTACGGTGAATGTGTTCATAGTTTTTTGGATTTGTTTTTTTTAACTATAGTCTGGCCCTCCAACAGTTTGAGGGACGGTGAACTGGCCCCCTGTTTAAAAAGCTTAGAACTCCTGTAGATAGTCTCAAAGGTACGTAGGACTCAAGATGGTCACTTTTTTTTAGTGGTTGAGCAACAACAAGGGTGACACTACCACAGCAGTTAAACTACCATTTGAAGTTAAAAGAAGACTCCGAGAGATAGTTCTGGTTTCAGGTGTAAAGTCGATGTCTCAGGGAAGTAGTCTTCAAGGTTTATTCTGCCTTCATGGACTCTAGGTTGTCTGGGGTCCATAAAAATTCAGAATTATGTTCTACATTTCCCACCTTTTGATCAGGATTTGCCCATGAAATCTTCGATCAAAATGCCCAGTCATGCTAGCTGGCCCCCATCCAGTTCTTTTGACCTCCTGGCAAAGGTTGCAGTTGTTCATGGAGGTAACTGGATTCTCTGAACATTCCATTTTCTCCACCTCTTCCTGACCCTCCTTTGTCCTCTTTTGTTCCAGGTAAAGTGGGATGGTCCGATTATGGTGCCTTGGATGGTCGGTTGGGAGCTTTTCAGACTCTAGACAATGGGCTACACCTCTCCCCTCCTTAGACAGCAGGTAGAAACCACCAGTGGTTACCTAAGGCACAGTGGTTAAGCACTCGGCCGCTAACCGGAAGGTCCACAGTTCAAACCCATTAACTGCATCCCAGGAGAAAGAGGTGAAAGTCGGCTTCCGTATAGAGTGTAGCTTCAGAAGCCCCACGGGGCCCATCTGCTCGGTCCCACTGGGCTGCATTGCCCTTAGGTTGGAGCCCATTGTTGCAGTCAAGGCGTCCATCCAGCTCCTTGAGGACCGCCCTCTTGGCTGCTCCTCCACTTGATTACTCTTAGAGATCTCACACAAAGCTCTGGGGTGTCGTACTCACCCACTGGGCTGTGGTCTGCCAGACCAGCACTTTGAAAGCACCAGGAGCTCTCTTTTTTTTTTTTTTTAAATTTTATTTTTTTTTAATTTTAGGCATCACTGCCCTCAGGTGGTGGGAGTAGGAGGCCCAGCCTTTGCTCCTGGGAGCCGGAATTGAACCTCCATCCCAGTGGGCCGCAGTCCCGCGCACAACCACTACGCCACCGGGGCTCAGCCCAGCTCTCTTAATG
Source organism: Nesogale talazaci (assembly GCA_004026705.1). Lineage (NCBI taxonomy): Eukaryota > Metazoa > Chordata > Mammalia > Afrosoricida > Tenrecidae > Nesogale > Nesogale talazaci. The sequence goes on along the minus strand of PVJH01025711.1, from coordinate 17,808 downwards.
GAGTAGAAAGCCTCATTGTTCTGCGGCGCAGTGGCTGCTGCTCTAAAACTGCTGGCCTTGTAGCTACCAGCCCACCACCTAACGACTGCTCCACCAGAGTTCCCTCTGCTGATGGGAACTTTCAAAGGAAGCGCCATACGACTATTCCACCTGGGTTGCACCACTTTGTAGCCCCACCAGCAGTGTGACTGGAACCAACAGGGTTCCAGTCTCGACATTCTCACTAGCATTGGTTGCTTTCTATCTTTATTTTGTATTTCGTCATTCTTACCAGGGTGAAAGGATATCTCATTGTCATTTTGGTTCACATCTCTCAAAGAGTTACCGATTGCAAGCTGTGTTAGTCCGGGTAGACTAGAGAAACAAATTCATAGACACGCATATGGATATAAGGGAAAGGTTTATATATGAGAAATGGAACATTGAGAAAGCATTCCAACCCAATCCAGTCCAAAGTCCTAAGTCCGATATTAGCCCATATGTCCGATACCAGTCTACAAAGTCTCCTTCCGACTTACGAAGCATGTGCGATGACACCAGGACAATCACAGGTGAGTGGGTGCAGAGTCTTGTGTGTCCGGTGGCAGTAGAAGCATCTCAGCGCTTTCAGGGTCCTGTGGCCTCCCCAGTATCTCAGCACTGGCAGGGGTCTCCACGTGACTTTTCTAGCCCTAGAGATCTGGTCCCATCAGGGAAAGCCCCTGTGGCTTCTCTTCCAGCTTCTCCAGTCTCCAGGAGTCAGGATTGATCAGCATGCTGTCATCTCATCTTGTCAGTAGTTCGTCATCTCGGAGACTGATATGCAAGTCTCTCTTCTCCAATTGGGGAATACCTTGAGACTTCCCAGCATTCCCAACAGAAAGCCATGCCCACACAGAGGTCTCATTGGCAATCTCCACATTGACAGGCTAGACTCCACCCCTATATTTCAATCATGAAATTGACATCAAGTACATGACCGCCACACAAGCATTTGCTCATATGTTCGTTGGTCATCTGAATGCCTCTTTTTATGAAGTCTCTGTATCCTCTGCCCATTTACAAACTGCATTATTTGCCTTTTTATTGCTCATGTGTTTAAGCTGTCTATACATTTTGGAGGTTAGCCGCATCTCCAAAATTTTGTTACCAAAATTTTCTCCTGCTCTGCGAGTTCTCTTCTTACTCTTTGGAATCTGTCTATCTTGGGGGAAATATCAGTCATGTAGCTTGTCTTTTGCTTTTGTGCATTTTCAGGCATGCCTTCAATTAAGGCCCCTAGCTCTGGCACAAGGGAATACCCTTGCTGATGTCAGATGAATCTTGGCTGAAAGAGAGAATAGCAGAAAGACTTTTATTTATGTTTTGTTGCTTATGCAAAGGCATTCGACTTTGCATTGAAAAGAATGGGAACTCCCAAACACTTCATTGTGCTCATTCAGAGTCAGTACATGGACCTAAGGGCAGTCATTCAAACAGAACAAAGAAATACTATTTAAAAATCAGGAAAAATTGTATGCTTTCCCCATGTTTATTCAATCTGTATGCTGATTGAATCAAAAAGCTGGACTATATGAAGGATTTAGCATTAGGATCAGAGGAAGGCTTATTAACAAACTGGAATATGCTGAAGGCACAACCTGACTTACTTCAAGCCAGGAAGACTTGAAAGTTTTTGCTGATGAAGGTCAAGGACTACAGCCTTCAGTATGGGTTGCAGCTTATTATAAAGAAAACTAAAATCCTTGGGCTGACCCCCGGTGGCGTAGTGGTTGTGCGCGGGACTGCAGCCCACTGGGATGGAGGTTCAATTCCAGCTCCACAGGGGCAAAGGATGGGCCTCCTACTCCCACCACCAGGGCAGTGATTCCCTAAAAAACAAAACAAAACAAAACAAAACTCAGAAAACTAAAATCCTCACACCTGGGCCAATAGATAACATCACGATGGAGAAAACGTTGAAGTTGTCAAAGATTTCATGCTGCTCAGCTCTTTAATCAATGCTCAGGGAAGGAGTAGTCAAGGAATCAAATGTGTGGCATTGGACAAAGTCATGGCACAAGATCTTCTTGAAGTGTTGAAGAGCAAGTGTATCACTTTGAGGACTAAGGTGAGCCTCACCCATGTCATGATATTTTAAATCACCTCCAATGCATGTGAAAGTTGGACAATGAATAAGAAATACCAAGAATAATTGATACAATTGAATTATGGTGCTGAAGGATAATGAAAATACCATGGCCTGGGGCTGGCCTGGGAGGGTGTCCCAAGTGGCCACTGCCTGCTCAGATGGCCGAGCTTTGGCCACGCGGTCCTCTACGTCATGCTCCTTCAAGGGACACTGCTCCACACCCCTGGGGGTGGCAGCGAGTGAGTTGCTCTGCTGTGATCCTTCATTTTCTGAAGATGTATCCTGACTTGTTTCCTCACCTGCACACTGAAGAATGCAACACCTTAACTTGCTAAAGAAATGCCACACAAGTCACAGCATTCTGAGGTTTTTTGGTCATTAAAATGATCTTGATCAGGAGATGAGAAAATGCCTGAAAAATGCGTATGCAAAAAAGAGGAGCAGGGAGCAGGGAGTGTAATGCAAAAGAGACTCTTGAATTCCCTCCGAGGAGTCTGGGAAATGAAGTACATTTCACCTGAAGCCTTGACTGAGAGAAGACCTCAAGACTCTTGCTTGATAATCTATTTTATTTAGTCTCCATGAGGCTGTGACTGGAAAGTGTGACCCATTTTTGTATTTGAAGAAATGGGGGAGCCCAGGACTCTGTGTTTGTCAAGTGGAGCTCATGATAGTAGCGGGCTGTCTCCTGCCAACACACTTCTAAGGTGTTACCTTCCCTGTCTGCAGCCAGCTAACACTGAGTAACTTATCTCTCTGAATAAAATAACTGATTTTAATTAAAAAAAAAAACAACAACAACCACGATGAACTGCCAGAAAAACAAAGGTCCAAGCAAAGTTTTGAGACTGGAAATTGTGAGGCCACCTACTTTGTCCATCTTTAGGTGTTGTTGTGAAGGTCACTGAGCTGATTCCAACTCCCAGAAACCCTATATGGACAACAGATCAACACTGCCAGTCCCAAACCATTCTCATAATTGTCTTTTTTTGGGGGGCGCATCACAGCCCTCTGGTGATGGGAGTAGGAGGCCCAGCCTTGCTGCTGGATTTGAACCTCCAACCCAGTGGGCGGAAGTCCCGCGCACAACCACTACGCCACCGGGGCTCAGCCCCCATAATTGTCTTTAGTAGTGCCTTTTTAATCTGGTCTATTTCCTTTACATATAAAGTTGGTGATTAGTTTTTCCATCTCCTTAAAATCATGTTGGAATCTGGATTAGAATTATTTTATATCCGTAGATTGACTTGGGTAATATTGACATTTTCACAATGTTCAGTCTTTCTATCCATGAGCATGATATATTCTACTATTTAGTTAGGCTTCTTTTAGTTTCATGAGAGTGTTTTGTGGTGTTCTATGTATAGGCTTTTTGGTTAGATTTATTCCTAAGTATTTTATCTGATTGACTATGGTAAATGGTATTGTTTCCTTGTCAGAATTCTTTTCTAGAGTATAAAGGAATCTGACTGTTTTTTCATGCTGACCTTCTACCCTGACACTTTGCTTAATCTTTCAATTACTGCCACTAAATTCCCTATGTCCTTGAGATTTACTCTGTGTTGGATCTTGCCGTATGCAAAGAGAGATAGTCTGATTTCTTCTTTCCCAGTTTAGATGCCTTTTATTTCCCATTCTCGCCTAAGACTTTGTGGTAGTTACAGAATCTGTTGCAAATTTGAGACTGATATGAGTGAAGGGATGGGGTTTAGCCTGTCAATCAGGTCACAGCTTGATGACCTCATTTGCAGTCACTAAGGAGATAAATAGCTCATTGGAGGCAGGACACACAATCACTCCCTGTGAGACAACCCTGCTGACAAGACACAAGGAACTATACCACAGTCCTGGAGCTGAAGGAGCCATAAGGAGAACCCTGACAGCCTTGAGAAGCTTCCACTGCCATAGACCCACAAGACTTTCCACCCAGGGCCTGTGATCTTCCCATATTCATTGTCATTGCATGTATTGTGTGTCTCAAGAGGAGTTCATGGGTGAATATCGGACTTATGGACTAATATTGAGCTCAGTGGACTTGATCTGGACTGGGTTGGGATGTTTTACTGATGCATAATTGCTTCTTGATATAAAGTTCTCTCATGATTGTCTATGAATTTGTTTCTCTAGTCTACCCAGACTAACACAGACTTCTAACACAGGATTGAATGGAATTCGTGACGCAGGGCACCCTTGACCGGTTCCCCATGTGAGGGAAATGACCTCAGTCTCTCCCCCTTCTAACTAAGGTTGACCGTGCCAATATACTTTCATTTGACTGCCCCACAAACTTTTTTTGAAGCCAACTTATATGCTCTTAATGGTTTTGAGGAATTTTCCTTCTACCCCTATTTTTTGAGTTTTTTTTTTTTTTAATCAGGAATGGGTGTTGAATTTTGTCAAATACCTTTATGGCATTACTTGATATAATCACATGATTCTTTTTCCATTGATTCATTTCGGTGATGGATGACAGTAATTCCTTCTCTAAACTGAACCATCTTTGCCCACGTGATATGAATCCCACTTGGTCATGATATGTTATTTTTTATATGCTGGTGGATTTTGTTGGACAAGATTTTGCTAAGAATTTTTGTTCATGAGGGGGTATTCATTTATACTTTTATTTTTATTTATTTGTTTGTGTGTGTGTGTTTTTGTGCGCATCACTGCCTCTGGTGGTCGTGGGTGCTACCCACTGCCGCTCCTAAAAACCACTGCTGGATTTGAACCGCCAAGCCTGTGGGCCACAGTCCTGCACTCAACCGCTTACGCCACCGGGGTTCAGCCCATAATCTTATTTTTTAATGATGGCTTTACCTGGCTTTGGTATCATAATACAATTTTGGGTAGATGACAGGGGATTATGCCCATTTTATAAAATAAATGGGAAGATATTCCATTCTTTTCTATACTGCCGACCATGCAGATCTCAGCCCACGTAACCATTATGCCACCAAGACTCCACAAGGAAGGGCTAGAGAACTGGAAACACTGACTTCTGAAATGCATAGAACTACAGGGAGGATACCTTGAGAAACAATAGCCTCGCCGTTTGGTATGTTTGTTTAATAAGTGTTTCTGATTTTGTAGCACTATTAAAAAAAAAAAACCAAACCTTTTATTGTGAAGTATGATGTTTACAGAGTAAATTCTTTTTCCATCTGGCAATCCATCCACCTTTTGTTTCATGTTATTGATTGCCATCCCAAAGGTGTCACATCACTTATCTGCCTTCTTCCCTGTGGCTCCCATTTCCACTGCTCTCCTTTCCTAACCCATCCCCTTCCTGTCTTCTTAAATTTGTTCTAGGGCAAATGCTGTCATTTCGAGCTTTTAAAAATTTACTGTTGAAAAGAGTGAGTACCTGCTTAGTGTTATTGTTCTCCTGATACAGCGGTTTTCAACCTGTGGGTCTCAACCCCTTTGGGGGTTGAACAACCCTTTCACAGGGGTCACCTGATTCATAACAATAGCAAGTTTACAGTGATGAAGTAGCAATGAAAATATATTTTGGGGGCTAGCGCATCACTGCCCTCTGGTGGTGGGAGTAGAAGGCCCAGCCTTGCTGCTGGAATTGAACCTCCAACCCATTGGGCCACAGTCCCATGCACAACCACTACACTACCGGGGCTCAGCCTGAAAATAATTTTTTAATTATTTAAAAAAATAATTTGTGAGCCCTGGTGGCATAGTGGTTGTGCATGGGACTGAGGCCCACTGGGATGGAAGTTCAATTCCTGCTCACAGGAACAAAGGCTGGGCCTCCTATTCCCACCACCAGGGCAGTGATGCCTAAAAAAAATAATAAAATAAAATAAAATAAACCGTACAACACTTATCACAATACATACATACATATATTGTGCCAAGCCCCTTCGCCTGCCTGGAAAATAATTTTATGGTTGGGGGTCAGCACCACACGAGGAACTGTACTAAAGGGTCGTGGCACTAGGAAGTTTGAGAACGACTGTCCTAATAGATTTGTCTGTGGTTTGACTGAATTGAACAATGGAAGCGAGTTAGTTCATTTCCAGATCTGGCCAAGAGTAACGAGGGCCATAGTCTCAGTGGTTCCTCCAATCTCTATCAGATCAGTAAGCTTGCTCTTTAATTCTGAGCTTTGCTCCACATGTTCCCCATTCTTTCTCAGACCTTCTATTGCAATCCCCCTACAGAAGAGTTGGTAGTGGTAGTCAGGCACTATTTAGTTCTTCTGGTCTCAGAGTCATGGAAACTGAAGTTTTCATGATCCATTAGTCCACTGGACTAATTATTCATGATGTACTTTTCATTGCTGTGGAAAAGGAGAAACCAGTAGTGGCACCTTCGCTGGCTGCTCATGAGATTTTAAAACGCTGGTCACTGCTCAGCAAAGTAGGATGCAGAACATAGTCTCTGTGGAATATGTCATGCCAATTGATCTTCAGGTTCTCAGGACTATGGTCCTGAGGCAGTCATGTGCTTATGTTAATTTTATGACTGAAATGTAGAGGTGGAGTCTAGCCTGTTAATCTGGAGATAGCCATTGAGTAGCCAATGAGGCCTCTATGTGGGCATGGCTTTCACCTGAGACTCCTGGGAAATCTCGCGATATTTACCTCGTGAAGATGAGAAGCTATCTCCCCCAGTTGTTGGGAGTTAGTTTCAGAGACAATTAATCATGGGCAAGACAAGCTGGCAGTGTTCCAGAAGCTGGAGAAGCCGGCGGAGAGACCACACAGCTTTGCCCTCAGGGAGCCAGACCTCTGAAGCGGGGGCGGCCACATGGAGACCTCTGCCAGCGATGAATTACTTCTGCTGTCGATGGACCCTGAGCCCTGGAGGCGAGGTGCCCTGCCAGCACTGGGATTCTGCATCCACTGATCTGTGACTTCGTGAGTCGGAAGAAGATTTTATAGACTGATTTCGGGCATATGGGTTAATATCGGACTTAAGACTTTGAACTGGACTGGGCTCAATGTCCTGTTCCTCTTGTGTATAAACCTTTTTCTTTTATCAACATGTGTGTCTATGAAATTTGTTCCTCTAGTCTACCCGTACGGACACAGGTCCTGAGTTCCTAGACTCGGTGACTCATGCTCTCAGGCTGTTTAGCTATGGCTAAGAAGTTTTCATAACTTTGCCTCTGTATGCTCTACTATTTTCATGGATATATTTATAGCATAGGTAAATATGTATGCACATGTACTCTCTGTTACATTCATGGGTAGAATTCTACTTCCCAAACCTAATAAAGTTGCATATCTATCTATGCATCCACTTATAAATGAAGGTTGTCCCAGGAATGTGTCTGTAATAGGACGTATGTCGCTGCCTCTCATTCTTATACCTATCCCTGTGCACTCCCTTGCTGTTCTCACTTTTTGTATATTGCTTTCTCCCTCACCCAAGTTAATCTATGTCTACCTTCCAGTTAGTGATTCACCACGAGCTAATGGTTACCCTGGTAACCACCAAAGAAGGTTCATTTTGTGTGAAAAACTCTTCTTGACTTGACTAGTGGTTTCGTACAATTTCTGCCCTTTTGAGACAAGCCAATACTTTTCTTTTTCCTCATATATTCGCACACCTGCTTTTATATGCATGGACTATTTCTGGGTTTCTAGGGATGTGCGTTCTAAAAAAATATAAACAACTCTTACGTCTGGATGTGAGGGTTGGGGGAACAGGAGCTTCAGCGGAGAAAGAGATCATGCTGTGGTGGTAAAGTGTTTTTCAAATGGGCCCCGATAAGCCAGCCTCCAAGTACTCCCACCCTATTTAATCCCAAGTCCCTTGGGTACGAGCAGGATTTCTCACAGGCTTCTGAACAAAATAGAATTTCCATTATGAGATGACGTATGGGTAGTCTTGCTGGCTTAGTTGAAACAGGCTGATAGGGTGGAAGGGTACATGGGGCAAGGAAGTGACAGAAGGAACAGAGCCAGTCAGTTAGTCAGGTCCACAGTCCAGAAACTTTGACAAATTAAGTGCCACCAACAGTCACGCAAGATTGGAAGCAGAACCTGCCTCTGGTGAATTTTCAGTTGAGACCTCTATCCTGGCCCAAACCTTGATTGCCCGCTGATCAAGAGGAGCCAATTCAGTTATGCCTGGTTGCTTGGTGCATAGGACCGCTGAGATAATGAATATGTCTTGTTTTAAGCTGCCTAATTTTGGAGTCATTTGTTATGCAGCAATAGATAACGAATACAGCTAGGCTTCATTTTCCCCCCTTAAACATACATGTCATATTTAATTAAAATAATAAATTTTAAAAATCATAAACTAGGGCTGAGCCCTGGTGGCGTAAGTGGTTGAATGCAGGACTGTGGCCAGCAGGCTTAGCGGTTCAAATCCAGCAGTGGCTCTCAGGAGCAGCGCTGGGTAGTTCCCATGACCACCAAAGGGCAGTGATGCCTCCCCCCCCCAAAAAAAATAAAAATCATAAACTAGTTTAAAACAACCTTTTCTTTTGGCATGGGGGGAGACCACACTCACCCAACAACTGCTAGGCTCCTCATACTTGCCCTACAGGGAAGACTTTGTGCCAAAGCAGGGTGGATTCTAGGAAGACACCCTCTTGAAAATCAGTGTGCTGGCCCTTTAATTAACCGAGGTCAGTCCCCTGTGGGGATGACTAGAGAGGAGAAGTCAGTCTTGATGATCACCTCTGATATGCGGAAATGGAGCCGTTGGGTGCCACGGAGTTGATTTGGATATAGGGTGACTTCAGGTAACAGAGTGGAATTGTTCTAAGTATTGAATTTATAAAAGTGACTCTCACTTCCAACTCACTGTCATCAGTCGGTGTTGGCTTATAGTGACCCCACCCCACCCCACCACCCCAGTGAGTGAGTCTCCGGGGCTTTACCTATTTATTAGAGCAGAACGTCCCATCTGTCCCCACGGAGTGGCTGCTGGTTTTGAACTGCTGGCCATGTGGACTGCAACATAATGTGTAAGCCCTGCACTACCAGGGCCCCTCCGGAAGACCTGTAAGGCAGGTTAGAAGTGCCAATCTGTTGGTTACCAGCCAAGAACTGAAGCACTGTACTACTGGAGCTCTGTGTTAGCCTGGGTAGACTAGAAAAACAAATCCAGGGAGACTCACAGATGTGTAAGAAAGAGCTTTATATCAAAGAGCAATTGTATAGTAAGAAAACATCCTAGCCTCGCCCAGATTAAGTACACAAGTCTGATTTTAACCCGTATGCCTGATACTGGTCTATAAATTTCTCTTCAGACTCACACAACACATGCAATGAAGCTGAATTCGGGAAGATCACAGGCCTGTGGGTGGAAAGTCTCATGAATCCAGTGGTGGTGGAAGCATCTCAGAGGTGGCGTGGGTCTCCGTGTGGCTCCTCCAGCTCCAGGGCTCTGGCTTCATCAGCATAACTCCATGTGGCTTTGTCAACAGGAATGTCTTGCGACGGAAAGCATGTGTCCTGTTTTCTGGGGAGGAAGATAGAAGTTCCCAGAATTCTCACGAGAAGGTCATACCCACACAGTGGCATGATTGACTACGACCTGATTGAAAGGCTAGACACCACCCCTTCGCTCATGTTGACAGGAAATGATGTAACTGCCACAGGCTCTGACATCTGTGTCCATGGAGTTGGTTCCAACCTCTAGTGATGTGACCCTATGGACTAGAATACACTGCTCCCTAGAGTTTTGGAAAGTACCAAAACCCAAACTCCCTGCCTTTGTGTCTATTCAGGCTCACGGTGACCCTCTAGGCCAGGGTAGAACTGTCGCTGTGGGTTTCTAAGAAAGGCCGTACTCTTTTTATGTTATTATTATTATTTTTTTAGTTTAGGTATCACTGCCCTCTGGTGGTCGTGGGAGCTATCCAGCCTTGCTACTTCTGGATTTGAACCGCCAAGCCCATGGGCCGCAGTCCCGCACTCAACCACTTACGCCACCGGGGCTCAGCCCCAGAAACATGTATTTTTTAAAATATATATTCATTTAAGGAGTCTCTTTCGTATACCTTTAGTGGGACAAGGACAAGATGCCTACAGAGACATACCATACCGATGAGGGAGCCCATTAGTCTAAGATCAGCATGGGGTGTGGAGGGCTTGTCAAGGTTCAGAGCTTTTAAAAGGACATGAGCTAGTGAGGGGTGATGGAAGTAATCTACTTTCTGCTGTACTCTGTCCAGTAGGGCAAAGGAGCCTTCCCTTTGGAGGAGACTTGAGAGGCCGCTGCAGATGACCACTGAACCACATCGATCCGAACGGTAGAGGGGTCATTTTCACGTGGACGTGTCAAGAAGGGCTGCGCGTTGGTAACCATCTCCACAAGAGAGGTCCATCTCTGTAGCAGATTGCGAGTTGGAGGAAAAGTGGTCGCTGACCTGCGGGTCCTGTTTCGTGCAGTCCTATAAGCCTCGCAGAACCACCCCAGGACACAGAGAGGATGCCTCTAGTGAGGCTGAAGGTGCTCCCGAGAAGCAGAGCCGTCAAGGGCTTCCAAGAAAAAAGTTGAAGTGGTTGAGCTGTCGATGGAGGCCTGAGGTTGAAGAGGACTGACAAATCGAGCCAAAGGAAACCAGCATAAGGACCGCTGTAAAAGAAAACCAGCAGCCAGAACGAAAACCCTTGCACTTTTTGCCAACTATTTTAAATTTCATATTGAAAATGCAACTTGTGGTGTAGGCGAAGTATATAATACATACAACATTCAAAATGTGTGCTCATGGACTATTTGTGTTGCCGGTGACGATTTGTGTGGTCCACGGCCAGTTATTAGTCGCTAAAACTTAGAGGAAGCCAAAGTCTTACTGTTCAACCGTGCAGGCCCCCTAACCCCTATGCTGGACTGTGAAAGAGTTCCTGAATTCTCTCCGCCAACTGACAGAATGGGCAGAAAAGGGAGAGAGAGACTCTGCTAAGCATGGGTGGCTTGTGTGATGGTATGATTTTTTTTTTAATTGATGTCCTTTTAAAAATGGGCTTCGGGCTGAGCCCCGGTGATGTAGTGGTTGTGCGCGGGACTGCGGCCCACTGGGACGGAGGTTCAATTCCAGCAGTGGGGCTGGGCCTCCTACTCCCACCGCCGGAGAGCAGTGATGCCCCAAAATAAAAATAAATAAAATAAATTTAAAAATGGGCTTCAACAATCTGCTACTGATTTCAAGTCTGTAAAGTGGATCATTTGGGGAGTTTCCTCCAATGTTGAGACGCTTTGTGTTTTGAACATTTTGCTTGGTCAGTCCGTCTACACAGGGGCTAAGCGATTGCCTCACTGCTGAGACAGGTCCTTCCTGGGGATCACCAGTGTGACTTGCATCCTGATGGTGGACGCTGACCACAACCCGCATTGCCTTTGAGCAGCCATTCTGAAGAACTGCTGGTGAAAGCTCTCTTGTGCTTCCACTGGTTTCTAACAGTGACCCCTAGGCTCTCTCTAGAGCCCTGGGGGCACCGTGGGCTGCACTGCTAACTGCAAGATCAGTAGTTCTGCTCCGCCAGTGGATGGGGGAGGGAAAGACGAGGCTGGCTATTCTCATAAAGATTTACAGCTCAAAACCTTAGGGTCCCGATGACTTGGAATGGACTCAATGGCCGTGGGTTAGGAAGGTTAAGGATAACTCCTTTGCAGATGAATTAGTAGACTGAGGCAGTGGTAGGAAAGCGCGCTCCTCAAAGTTTCCTGCACACAGGGAGGAGAATGGCGACACTGGAAAACAACATTGGCTGTGAGGCAGAGGTGTTCTAGTTTATTGCCCAACCTCTTCTTGGGTTCTGTCTCCTCTTGTAAACACCGAAGGGCTTGAAGTCGATCTCCAAAGTTCCTTTCTGCCCGGAGCCTCTGCTTCTTTGCCCGTTTACACGTGACGCTGGCACAGAAGCATGACCCAGTAGCTCCAGGAAATCTTGGTTATGTTGCTTCAAAGGGAGCTGAAGCAAGTGTCAGTGGGGCTGTAGTAGTAAAGGGGAGGGGTCATGCGGACTCTTCCCACTTGAAAAGGCACAAAGGCCAATCTTCTCTGGCAAATAATTCCACCCTGCAGATGCCTGAT
>PVJH01025710.1:0-31281 GCA_004026705.1 Nesogale talazaci | reverse complement strand
GTGGTGAAGAAGCTTTAGCTACTCTATATTTAAGAATAACTTTCAGAATCAAATCCAACATTCTCTTTGGTCGTTCCTTTCTTCCTTGTCTTTATAATGAGCTCTTACCTTTCTTTGTGTATGATGCTCTTGTTGCTCTGCTGCTGTAAGTTATTCACTAGTCTCTCAAATATTAGCAAGATCATTAAAAGAGTAAAGCCTTGGGAATTCCAAGAGGAAAGTCTACTCCATCTTATAGAATTTCTATGAGTGAGTATAAACATGATAGCAACAAGCAAATAAAAAGATTTTATATAGATTGGGAGGTTCAAAATTTTTAGCCGAACACTACCTTTACACCCAAAATTCTTTAGCAATTTAATCTATAACTAGAAGCACCATCACAGCAGGATTTTCATTTGTCCTCTTCTCACTGTCCAGATGCAGTGTGAGGTGGTGACTTAAAGTAGCATTCAGCAAACATAGAGCAAGTTGTAATAAGGGCCACAAAACAAAATTTTTAACACTTATGTGCCATGCTGTTTTGACCACAACTACTGAACATTGCGGCAAAAGTAGGCAAATGCTACATGTAAACAAATGGATGTGGCTGTGTTCCAGTAAAGCTTCATTTATACAGATACATGAAAGGTCCTACTTGGTCCTTGGACCATTATTGTTACCCAGCACAGTTTACTAATTTTTGGCTTATAGCATCAACTCTACAGAGGCACTGGCTGGGTGTGAATCTTATATTGCCACTAACTGTGTGGTGTTGGGCAAGTCCAGTTTCTTCCTCTATGAAAGTGACTAACAGCAGAGCCTTCTTCAAAGTTGTTGTCAGAATTTCATAGGTAAGAATGTAAAGCATTAGGACAAAGACCAGCCTTGTATATCAATATTGATGATTATTGTTTGTTGAGTAAACAAAAATTAGACAAATCAAGCAGTGGTAAAGAGTATCAGTGGTAAAGAGTACAGATTGCATGTCTGCCTTAAAATATAGAGCATTTTTACTTTCTTTAAAAATACTTGGTGACAAGCTGAAGAACATCAGATATGAACAACTACAATTTTCTTTAAGTCCTAGACATGTTCTTAATTTTGTTCTGGTTCTACATTAGTAAGAAACACCTACTAATAATTTTAAACAGGGATGATGCTTACAATCACCTTGCTGTATTATCTCAGGAAATGCTTCAATAAACAGACAGAAAATGAATATATATGCTTATGCATGCATGTTTGTTTGACTTTAAAATGTGTATTTTATGAATATATATGAAGGGGCTTCACAAAATTCATGGGAAAATGCCATTATCCCTTTTAAATGATTAAAATATGTACACTGTGTTGCATGAAAATTATGTCTCAATTAAGTTGATTTTATTTTGATTTTTCTCTTCATCTAAGTTAGTACTTGTCTACCATCTATCCCTTGACTTCTCCCTTCATGTTTTCATTCCATTTGTCTGCAAACTTTAAAAGTCCCCTTATATTTATATATATATGTGTTTATATGTGTATTTGACCGGTTAACTAGAGAAACAAATTCAGCAAATCTCATCTACATGTAAAAGAGAGCTTTAGATCAAAAGGTAATGATATATCATGCAAACATCCCAGCCCAGTTCAGATCAAGTCCATAAGTCTGATACTAGTCTACAGATCCCTCTGTGGATGCACACAGCTATCTGCTATGATGCCTAATGCCAAAAGATCACAGGCTGGTGGATACAAAGTCTTGTAGAGCCAATGGTGATAGACGCATCTCCAGTTCTCTGACTGCCATCTGTGTGGCTCAAAGTGGCGGGTCAACAGGAAGGTGAAAGCAGAGAGAGAGAGAGAGAGAGAGAGAGAGAGGTGGCCCTCCTTCAGGGAGAGAGGGAGGCCAGCACACCCAGGAAGCCATTTATCTCTGTCACCTTCCACTCAAATTGTGACCTGATTGACAGGCTGAACTCCACACACATGTTCTACAGGGGCCACCTTGGCGCGTGCGCACGCGTGCACACACACATTATGTGTTTATACACATAGACACAATGCACAAATGCACATATACAAGGGGACTTCAAATAGCCTGTTGAAAAATGGAGTGAAAGATAATGGCTATCATTTTATGTATGGATTCTCTGGATGTCCAGCTTACTGGAATACTTGCATTCATAAACACCCAGAATCGAATAATTCATTTATCCACCTTATTCTGTGAGAAGTTGTGGTCCTGGTGGCAAGTTTTAGTAGCCATCTCCTCTTGTGTCTCTTGCCCTTCTCTGACCTGTTCTTCACAAGGTAACCTAAGTGGTCTTCAAATACACATTGGCTCCTGTCCTTCACTTGTATAATATGCTTTCTTGACTTGCTTATGCAGGCATATCAGATGTAAGCATCTAACTGTGGCTCACTGGGTTTCCTACAATGTCAGCGTGGCCCACAGTGTCATCTGGCTGCTGCCTAATTCTCCACTCCGTCTTGCACCTCCCCTCTCACTCATTGCAAATGAAGGTAGTGGAAGCTTCTCACAGGAGCTCTAGCAGGTCAATTTCTCTCTTCTCTGGCCTTTCCCCCTAGCTCGCTCTCACTGGGAAGGAACACCCAAGGGTTTTGCCAATCAGCTTCTGCTCAGCTTTCGGTTACACTCTTCAGAGTCCCTTCTGTAGAGATGACCACCATCAGTAAAGTCGGGCCTCCTCCACCCACCCCATTTATCCTGTCCCATCACGCTGCATACTTTGTTCATAGCATTCAACAGAATCTATATTTGTTTTGCCATTCCTTGAATTGGTATGTTCTCCTCCAGGGAATGTCAGCTCCAGGAGAATGAGAACCTGAACACTTTAGTGGATCCTTTCTGCCAGAGTGACTGGCCTTACTATAGCAAATGTAATTTGCTGGATCCAGTGTAAAATGAAAAGTCTTTCCTTTGTTAAAAAAAAGTTAATATTTCCAAGGTAGCGACCAAACCAAACCAAACCAAACCCAAACAAAACTTAGATGCCACCAAGTTAATTCTGACTGATAGTGAGTCTGTAGGACAGACTAGAACTACTCCTGAGAGTTTCAGGACTGTATATTTTTAAGGGAACCAAAAGCCGCTCCCTCAGAGCAGCTGGCAGATTCGAACTGCTGATCTTGTGACTAACAGCTCACCATCAGGACTCTGTTAGGCTGTGATCACAGACACCTGAATCAGTTTGAACCTCGAGTACAGGGAGGTTGCACAACCCATACTCACGTGAAGTCAGCCTTCAAGCAAGTCACTTGACATCTTTAGAAGCAAAGTCCTCCTTTGTGAAGCGATCCCAGAGTGGCTTCTTGGGTTCTGCCTGTGGCTGCTTACCTGCAAAGTCAGCAGTTCAAAACCAGTCTGGGGAGAACAATGCGGCTTTGCATTCCTGTAAAGATTTACAGTCTCAGAAACTCCTAGAAGCAGTTCTACACTGTCCGAGTCATACTCTACTCACTTGTGTTTTGTTTTTGACATGTCTCCTTCTTCCCTCACTGAAGCAAATGACTAAATGCTCAGCCATTAACTGAAAGGTTGGCCTTCTGAGTCTCCTCAGAGGCCCTTTAGAAGAAAACTAAGCCACAGAAAAACCTCTGGAGCACAGGCCTTCTCAGCCTCACCCACGATTGTCATCACTTGGGGTCACCTTACTGGCAACGACTTCCTGCTACTCCTGCATAGGATGCTCAAAAAACTAAAACAAAAACAAACACACCCCACCCCACCCCCCTGCCATCCAGTCCATGCTAACTCATAGTGACCCTGTACACCTGGGCACAACTGCCCCTGTGAGTTCCCCAAAATGTATTTCTTTACTGGAGCAGAAAGCTCCATCTTTCTTCCTTAGAGCTGCTAGTGCTTTTGAACTGCTCATTTTGTACTAAGTATTCTCACCTGTATCCATTACACCACCAGGGATCCCTCAGAAGGTGCTGGTAAAATTAAATAAGGGACAGTAATCATAGAGTTTACCAGTCCTATCCTATCCTATCCTATCCTATCCTATCCTATCCTATCCTATCCTATCCTATCCTATCCACAGTACAAGTATCCTAGGTACAAGTTGGCATTAGCATGAGTTAACCCTAATTCTAACCCCAATTACCTAGCAGCCTCCTCTGTGTAAGTCCAAGCCCCATGCAGCTGTAATTTTCTGTCATTCCTCTTCTCTGAAGAACCTTCCCTAGAAACTCTTCTGAGTGACTAACCCAACTCTACTAGATGGGATGAGGATGTGGGTGTCGCTTGCAAATTATTTTGACACATTCAAGGTATGGACCGACAGCACATCCTGCTTGCTGAAAAGAATGTGTCAAACGGAATTAGGCGGTTATGAAAACTCGTTTGACAATAGGTAAATCATGTCACCCTTCTGAGCCCACTGGTGACACTGGAGTGATAAATAATATCTGCCACCCACCTTTCTGACAAGAGCAAGGCGAGTATGAATTGGATTAAGAAGGAACCAGCCAAACACTTTGATTTTCTCGGAGAGAGGGGAGGCACAGGCACTGCTTGCTCGAGTAGGTGCATATTGTTAGACTCCCTGTTTACGGAATCTGTGTGGCTCTGGTTAAGGTGTGCATTGTGTAACAAATCAATTGCACCTTGAATGGAAACTGTTCACAGACTCTCACATTTTGATTTATTTTCTAGGTACAGCCAGCAATTCAAGTTAGCTTAGCAATGCAGAGCGGAAAAGCAGCATGCTTTTTACATTTAGATTGTGGTCTCTTGGGTGCTGTGCAGCCGTGTGGACTGAGATGTAGCTTGGCTCACTGGGAAGGCTTTCATTCTTTTGTTTGCGGGGAGTGTCTGGCGTTGTGGAGGCCTGGGCACTTTTTTTTTTAAAATCATTGGTTTCTTTCTGCGAATGGAAGTTAACATGAAGTAGAAAAACGACATCTCAAGAGCACGGCATGGTATAAACAACTCTTTCAGGATGACTACTTGCTTTGTGGGATGATGAAGAGTATAGACCTTAGTTAGACCTGACATCCGACTCGCCTTTTCCAAATCTCAGTTTCCTCTTCTGTAGAATGGAGAGTGCTGGCTATCTTGTTTCTCTCTCTCCAAGTTGCCTTTCCACTTTGTTCCTACTTTGATTCCTGCCCTCAGGAATTACTTGGCTGGATGTATTGCACTATATACTCCCTGTTAAGGTTAGCACTTTGAATGCAAGGAAGGAGGGAGAAGGGTGGCGCTAATGCATTTCTGTCCCTGATTCCTCACTGTGAGACTGTTAGGAGTTGGCTGTGCTTGGTGACCCAGGGTCAGCTATAAAACACTCTCCTTTTAGTTTCCAGCAACCCCTGTAATCTAGAGGAGGTGAAAGCTATACTGTTCCTCACCGCAAGGCACTTTGCTTTCCCTCCTGGAATCTGCTGAAGACTGAAAACACCAAACCCATTGTCTTCAAATTACTTTCAACTCCTTATAATAGAACTGCTCCATATGGCTTTTTAAGGAGTGCAGTGGCTGTGCATTTGGCAGCTAACTGCAAGATCAGCAGTTTGTCATTGCCAGCAGCTGGGTGGGAGAAAGATGGAGATTTCTACTCCCAGGAACCATTAAAGTCTCCCGGGGACAGGTCTAACCTGGCCTACAGTGTGGCTGTGTGTTTGTGTTGAGTTAATTGCAGTGAGTTGGGCTTGTTAAGTATAGACTTCTTAGTTTTGATTTTTTTCCCCCAAGCAGTTCTGCAGGACTTTGGGTTGGGTTTGATCAAAAAGTCTTTAGAATAATAGCTGAATAAAAACTATGGTGCCACCCAGGAACCTTGGGATCCTCTCATACTCTCATCCTAGAACCATGCCAATAGCTGTTGATTTGAAACCTACTCACCGTTCTATGAGTTTTGTAAAGATCTGCACTCCAGTCGACAGTGGCGGTGGTCTTTGGGAATTTGACTGCCAGGCTTTTCTTCCAAGTGCTGTTGGATGCCTTTGAACCACTAACTTAAATTTGTAAATGGCCTTTTGGCAAATAAAGTCCTCCCAATTGTGTTATTTTCTTATTTAGACCAGTAAGTTCCTTGGTACATGTGTGTGGTAAAATGCGTTTAACATAAAGTTTGCATTTAACACTTTAAGGGGTATCATTTAGTGATATTAATTGAATTTATAAAATCACTACTATTTTAATTGTATTAACATGTGTGTGTGTTTTCCCCCCTTTTTTCTTCTTGTTAGGGTTTGTTCCCTGCCTCTCTTCCAGCTTCTGAAGATTGTGGCAATACATGAGCTTTCTTTGGGTTTCCTTGTTCCTTTACGTTTCTTCTAAGGATACTGTCATTGGACTTATATAAACCTGAAAAATCAAACTTTTTGCCATCTAGTTGATTCTGACTTATAATGACTCTAGAAAAGGAAGTAGAACTACCCCTGCCTTCCTCTTCCTCCATACCAGTTTCAGAATAGTCTACCCTGAGAGCTGAGAAGTAGATGGTGCCCAGTTACCCTTCACCCAGGACCCCAAAGATGGACCTATGGAGAAAAATATAGAGCAAAATATCAAATTCCTAAAACATATATCCCTAAACCCAAACCCAAAGCTCCTGTAGATGGCTGAGACTGGATGACTCCTCAGGACAATTGGGCTGAGATAGTCTTCAAATCTTGAACCAAAATTAGAGTCATCTTGTAGCTAAATAAAAGATTGGCTTAAAAAAAGAAATAACCCCCAGACGTCTTGTGCTCCTATTTAAAATCACCTATTTGAGACTAAGTCAACAATTACTTTAAAAGTAAGATAAGCATAAAAGGATAAGGGAACATGAGAGGAATAGAAATGAAGCAACCAGAATGGAAATACTGAGAATGTTCACACCTTTGAAGAATGTAACCAACATAGCTGAATAATTTATGTAGACATTGTTCAATGGAAAACTAAATTGCTGAATAATTTCTCACTGAAACACAATAAAATATTACTAAAAAAATAAAAGAGGAAAACTCTGGGGGACAGCTGTACTCTGTCACACAGAGTCACTATGAGTAAAAATCCAGTTAATGGCACCTAACACTGTCAGCATAGATATAATCCAGTGTCACACAGCACTGTACTTCATGACTGAGTTTGCAATGGCCCTTTTGACAATGAATGTCATGTCATTCCTCTTGAGTGTGTTATTCCTGGCATAGTAAACCATATGATTTTCTGACTCAAAAGGACCAATACCAGTCCATTTCAGCTCACTAATGCCTAGGAGATCAGTCTTTAGGTGTTCCATTTCATTTCAATTTTTTTTTTACCATTTTCAATTCCCTAGATTCATATTTTTCTCATTTCAAGTTATGATCACTTGCAGTTTTGCAGCTTTTTCTCCTAAACTTGAATCATTCCTTGTTAGCAAATGAAGATCCCAAAGACTCCTCTCCCATAGGCTGTACCCAACTCGTGTCACCATGCTCGACTCCAGTTTGAGGAATCAAGCTCCTTTTCTGTCACAAATTGAGTGCCCTTGAACCTGAGGGGCCCATCCATTGGCATTATTTCCATAACATTCTGCTTCTATTCATTAGGTATCTGACAATGTTTCATGCATAAGGTTTTCAAGGGCTTCTTCATTCAAGGTGGGGAGCTGAGTCCTTCTTCATTGTCTCTTCTTAATTTGGAAGCTCTGCTGAAGCCTGTTCACTTTATGTGACCCTGCTGGCATTTGAAATACTAGTGGCATAGCTTCCAGTCTCACAGCAACACACAAGCCACCACACTATGGCAGTGGATTAAAACCAGGACAGGTGTGCCCCAGGATTATGTCCTTTCACCATTCTTATTCGGTCTGTCTGGTGAGCAAGTCATCACTGAAACTGGATTAGATGAAGAAGAATGTGGCATCAGACTTGGAGAAAATTATATTGTCAACCCAAGCTATGCAAATGACACAACCTTGCTTGCTGAAAGCTAAGAGGATTCGAAGCACTTGCTGATGAAGATCAAGGACTGCAGCCTTAATTATGGATTACAGTTCAAAGTAACGAAGATCCAAATCCTTACAACTGGTCCAGTAGGTAACAATACGATGCATGGAGAAGAGGTTGAAGTTGTCAAGGATTTTGTCTGGCTTAGATGGTTTGTCAATGCTTATGGAAGCAGCGGTCAAAAGACCAAATGATGTGCTGCATTATGTAAATCTTCTACACATGACTTCCTTAAAGTATTGCAAAGCAAAGATGTTACTTTCAGGACTAAGACACACCTTGCGTTAGCCTTGGCCTTTCAACTGCCTCATATGAATGTGGAAGTTGGACACTGAATACAGATGACTGAATAATAAGTGTTGCATTTAGTTATGGTGCTGGAGAAGAATTTTGAAAGTACCATGGACAGCTAAAAGCACAAACCAATCTTGAAAGAAGTCTTGAAAGAAGTATGGCCAAAATGCTCATTAGAGGCAATGATGATGAGACTTTTTCTTTGGACATATTGTTTGGAGAGACAAGTCCCTGGAGAAGGACATCATGCTTGTAAAGTAGAGGGTTATCAAAGGTAAGGAAGGCCCTCAATGAGATGGATTGACACCAGGGCTGTAACAATGAGTTCAGGAATATACAGAACTATAAGGATGTGAAGAGCCAGGCAATGTTTCATTCTGTTGTGCATAATAAAGTCTCTATGGATCAGAACCAACTTGATGTCACCCAACAACAATAACAGCAACAGATGACCTAATTTCTATTCTTATCTTAACTATTTCTGAAATAACTATTTCCAAATAAAAGCATGTTGTGAGGTCCCAAGATGACATGGATTTTGGCAGAACCCAGCTCAACCCACTGGAGCCTTAGGGTATCTGTGAGTCAGAATTGACCATCTTTTTTGGGAAGCATTCGTAGCTATTGCAGGCTAGATTTAGTATTTTCATTGATATGCATACATCTCCAACCTAGTTGTTTACTGTATTGCATTGTTATAGCCTTTTACTTTTCCATCTCTCCACAGGTTCCTGAGGGTAGGTGTGGCAGATAACTAATCTGGTTTCAGTTCGAGGATTAAGAGTTTAGGGGTGGAATCTATCCTGTCAATCTGGACATAGCCAATGAAACCTCTGTGTTGGCATGGTCTTCTCCTGAGAATTCTGGAAAATCTGGTAATTCCTTCAGGAGGCAGGAAACACTATCTCTCTGCTCACTTCCTGAGAGACAGTGCAGCTAACAAGACACATGAGAGAATGCTGATAGACCCTGAGCCCTGGAAACTGGAGGAGCCATGGGGAGACCCCTGCCAGTGCTGAGATGCTTCTGCCACCACTGGATAAACAAGGCTCTGCACCCACTGGTCTGTGATTATCTTGGTGTCATTGCATGTGCTTTATGAGTCTGAAGAGGACTTTATAAATTGGTATCAGACCTATGGGCTATTATCAGATTTATGGCCATGGACTAGACTGGGCTAAGATGATTTCTCATTTTTCAAATGATCTTGTATATAAACCTCTTTCTTTTTTTTTTAGTATTGTAATATATTTATTTTAATTTTAAAACACAGCGGGACGCAGACAAATGAATGACTCTGTTTTGTTTTTTTGTTTTGTTTTTTGGGCATCACTGCCCTCTGGTAGTGGGAGTAGGAGGCCCAGCCTTTGCTCCTGTGGAGCCGCTGCTGGAATTGGATCTCCATCACAGTGGGCAGCAATCCCACGCACAACCACTATGCCACCAGGGCTCAGCCCCGATGAATGACTCTGACTGAGGGAGGCCCTGTCAGAGTGGAGCTGCCCCCTTTTCCTTAGGAAACAGACTGCCACGTTCTTCTGCACATGGGAACAGTGGATAGTTCACAGCCGAGTGCTTAACTCTGTAACACTTTGTGCAACGTTTTTGAAACATTTAATTAAACCTTATCTGGTACAGAAATTATAAAACTTTTGGAGCTGATGACGATGTCGACGAAATCGTCACACTGTACTTATACAAATGCATATTGCTAGTCACGAATTTTAGCAGGGACATGCTTGAAGAATGGGACGTGTTTTGACTGATTGTGCGTTTGAGGTTAAGCCATCATTGGTGTTAAGTGCATTTTATAATAATTTTCAATCTAGTGAAGTTTCAGTGCTGATATTTTTGTATATGCTCATAAGACTAGTTTTTATGTCAAAGGTGTATTACTAATAAAAACATTTATTATATAGTTCTACTTTATCAAAACGTAAATTTCCACTTTTTCAAAACATAACAAACTTTTTATGTTTGTCTTTTGAATTGATGGTTATAAAAATTACCACAGCATGGATTGTGGTTTGTTTTATGGAAAATGGCGAATTTATGACCTAGATGGAAGCAGTACAGATTCAGACAAGGAATCAGATGCGAATATGGTTGAAATTGTTAAATAAAATGTGTGCTATATTTAAAAATTGTGATTTTACAGTACAAAATTTTAATTATGTTGCTATTCAAACTATTTTGATAACAATATTTATTTTTTCCCATTACCCTGAGATCACAAGCAGAGGAAGAGACAAAAGTATAAATTGCAAGAGTACACCAGTATTTTTCTGCAGCAAATGTAAAATTCTTCTTTGTATCACACACAAAAAATTGCTTTGTTCAGGCTGAGCCCTGGTGGTGTAAGTGGTTGAGTGCGGAACTGCAGCCCGCGGGCTTGGCGGTTCAATTTCAGCGGCAGCTCTCAGGAGCAGCACTGGGTAGCGCCCACGACCACGAGAGGCAGTGATGCCCACCTCCCCCTCACCCCACCTCCCGCTAAATTGCTTTGTTCAATTTCACACTAACTAAAATTATAAACAAATAAATTTTGTATTATATTTTATAAATAAAATAACTTTTCAGGGTTTTTTTTGCCCTAACTTTTCAGTTTTGTATTGAATAATAAAAATAAGATGAAAAACAATATAGAAATGAAGGTGCATTTTTTATTCTTGTATTATAAATCCATGGATGAATGTGATGATTTGGTTACATTTAAAAAACTGCAAATTTTATACATTTTAATATATTTTGGATGTTTAGAGCTCTTTTTTATACACATATTCATGTTTATGATTTTTTTCTCTAGTCTACCCAGTCCAACACAGTAGGTACCAAGTTTTTATTGCTATGCTTAATGCCTCGCACAATTTTTGGCACATTGTAGCTATTAAATTAAGATGTGATTGAGGGGAGGAAAGATCATGTGTGAAACAGAATGTAAAGCACATTGGAGGCATTCAGGAAATCCTGTTGAATCCGAGGAACATGGCCCACCCACAGAGCTATGTATGTGTTCATGAAAACCACATGTGAAAAAAGCTCAGCACAGTGCAGCAAAACAGACCGGTCATCCAGGACTCAACAAATATTCATTGATTACTAATGCATACTCTCTGAGAGATAGGTCATTATTCAGAGTTAACTTTATCTCCATAGCCCCATGTATGATTTATGGAAAACACATGGCAAGATGTAGGTTTTCTCTATTAAATTGGATAAAAATGTAGATCAATGCTGTGGGGTTTCAGAGGCAGGAATGTATTGAGAAAAAAAAATCACACAGTACGTGACAGAGGACCTTGTTAAGTAGAGAGGGTGGGACCTGGTGCTTTAGCAGCAGTTCTAGCTTAGGCCAAGGCATGTAGATGGGAAGGCATAAAGAGGAATAGCTGGTTCTGCCTGTTGGAATTTAAAGAGAGAGAGAACGTGAAGTGGTTCAGATAGCAGAGGTCTTAGGTTAGTGAATCATCTACTTCTTTATCAGTATTGGAACTATAGCATAAATTACCTATTGCCTTCCCAATATCTGACCTCCCCTTATTTTATTATAGAACTTTGATTTTTAATTGAATATATCCCTAGCTTCCTTTGCTCCTAAAGGTGTTCATGGGACATATAAACAGAAGGGTTCTGTGGAATTCTGTTTGAAGGAATATTTGAAGAATTTGAAGAATCTATTTGAAGAATTCCTCCACACTTCTGCTGGAAAACTCAAAACCCACACTCACTGCCAGTCTGTGCCAATTCAGAGCTAACTTAGACGGCAGGGTAGAACAGGCCCTTTGGGTTTCTGAGACTGTAACTCTTTCTGGGAGCAGAAAGCCTTATCTTTCTCTGACAGAGCAGCTGGTGACTTTGAACTCCTGAACTGTGTGTCACAGCCTAATGCATAACCAGTACATTGCCAAGGATGCTTCCATTGGAAGCAGAGATCAAATAGCTTTGTTGGACTGGGTGGGTGAGTATGTCCTCGAGGTGGAGCATCATCCACGATGGCAGTACTGTGCTGTCAGAACAGTAAGCAGACGTCTACTTTCTATGGGAGGCTTCTCCTAAATGAGAAACCAAAGTAATTTTTCCTTTAAATCATTGTTACTTGAGAATTTCTTGATTCATGTTGCTGGTTCAACACCCATTTTAGAGAGTATTACAAAGAGTGTTAGGGAATTGTGATAATTAGATTTATCATGCCAACTAGGTCAATGGGAACATGTGGAGAAGTTTGGTTGGGTCTCAGCTTGATTTGAGGATGACCAAAATAGATAAGACAGCTGTCATCTCCTCTCCCTCTTGCTCTCTGGTGATCTGACCAATGTGCTGCTGCTTTAGCTAGTTCTCAGCTTCAACCTGTGTGCCACACTACCTGTGGACCAAGCCAACCCTTGGATTATGTAGCTAGAGCTTGAGACTCCTTAGAGACATGCTTCTACCAACATATATTGCTTGATCTTAAGGCTGGCAGATCCTGTCACAGGGGCTGCTTCACTAAGCTCCCAATCTCCTGACTGTTGTTCATCCATCCATCCTGCTGTCTGTTGCTTGCAGGCAGACTCTGCTTACCTTGCCTGAGGGAAAACTCAGCTGTTTGTCTCCTTGACCTTGGACCCAGCAGCCCATATGAGTTGAAAGACTTTCAATATATTAACTGTTCCTTTCACGGAAGTGAGTTGAACTGGCCCTCTGCACTGCTGTGTAGACTAGTTAGCCATTATATACCTTCTTGATGTGTATGTATATATATATATATATATATGTATATACACAAGGGTACTGGCTTTGTTTCTCTGGAGGACCCTGTCTAACACAGGCAAGATGAATTATCCTTAGGACTAATTGTTATTGCTGCATAGTGTCTTCGTGCTTGCTTGCCTGCTCTCTTCAAAGTTATGAACTTCTTAAGAGTCCCTTCTTCCTGACACTGGCAGTGGAGTGAGACTACATATCCACAGTCTTGCTTATTCTTTTGCTGCTCCTTAAAGTAAACACCTGATGCTTTTCTGCCGTAAGGATGCTTACAGCTAATCACCATCTTACATGTAGCTATAAGTTTCTTACACAACTGTCATTCCTCATGTACGGTGTTTGGTTCAAATTCTTGGAAGTTCTGGGGAATATGTTGTTAGTTATCAGGGAATATGTTAATATTAAATAAACATTTATTACTGTATAAGGCATTTTTCTCAAATCTAACCATTCAAAACAATAAGCATTCATCTTATAATTCCTATGGATCAGACATTCAGAAATGGCTTTACCTAGGTGCTTCTGGCTCAGAGCTTCTGATGAAGCTGCTATCAAGCTATCAGCTGGACTTTAGTCATTTCAAAACCCTTATGGGGAGCTAAAGAATTCACTTCCAATTGACTTACTTATATGACTATTGACAGATCTCCAAAGATTACTTTTAAATCCAAATGTGTTATTGCTGGTGGGTTTCAATTCCTCATCGCAAGGATCATCTGAATGTCTTTTGACATGAATGTTGGTGAAACCAGATAGATACATAGATAGATAAAGAGAAGAGTGAGAGAAGAGGGGAGAGGAAGGCATAGCAGGGAAGGGGAAAGGGAAGAAGAATGAAGGCAAGGTGAGAGAAAGAATCTAAGTCGAAAGCCACAATATTTTCATAACCTAGTAATTTCCTATCATTGCTGCTGCTAAAATTGTTACACGGGAATCCCTAAGCCTGGGTCACACTCGAAGGGGAGGAGATTACATAGAAATGGAATATAAGAAAGCTGTAATGATTGAGGAACATCATAGAAACTACCACATGAAAAGTTAGTAAGACTTCCTACTAAATTCCCAACTATAGGATCACTTCAGTTTTTGCCTCATTAGCAGGGTTCTGTTTTGATTGATAGGCCTAGTGGCATATTCATTCATTTAAGAAATATTTCTTAAGCACTTATGGCTGCCAAGTTTGTGCTAGGAACTGGGAATAGTAACACATAGTTGGTCACTCCCTAACGTCCAGGGGGATGTCAGGAACAGAACAACTGTAGAAGCTCCCTATGCTATGATTCTCCCATGAGGTATGAGCAACTGAAAACAGCCATGCATTATAATTTAGCCCCATCTCCTCTGACTGATCATTGGAGAGTCTCCTGTATCTTAGTAATTCATTCATAACCCTTCCTCTAGCTAGGTTACCTCCTACTGGAAAAGTAATGGATATAAATTGGAAATAAGAATTGCTGCAACAAGCTTAGATTCCAATCCTTTTTCCACTTACCATTAGACATGGACCTTAATGTTTTCTACTTTTATAAGCCTCATCTTTCTAATCCATGAGATGGAGACACAAGTAATATCTCATCGTGATTACGATGAAGGTTGACTGAAAGTATATGCAAAGCACTTGGCACAGATTCTAGCCCTTAGTCGTCCCTCCACACATGCTAGTGACTTGGAGTCATAATTCTGTTATTAGTTTTACTTCTTTTATCCAGTTGAAAGCAAGGGACATATCCACAGATAATCCATTTGCTCAAATGGCCTATGAATTACCTACGATTTTTTTTTGTTGTTTTACAGCAAGCAGGCCTGGGTATAAGTAAATTAACTAATGAAGAAAAGCGATCTGTATTTTGATTTTGTGTAACTGTAATCCTTTTTGCAATTGGGGAATAATCTTTAGGCAAACAGAGAAGGTGGAACATGTTCAGACTAATAGCATTTAGTTACAAGGGTCAAATATTTAGCTTTCAAGATGCACACATATTCGAACTGTACAGCTCCCAATAATCCTTTCCGCAAGTGTATGCCTGTCCCTTGTAGCAAACCTTCTGACTTCTCAATGTGTGCCCAGCCTTGCCAGCGCTGCCTGCTTAATGTATTCTGAGCTCCCGGCACGCCTGCACCCGCTGGGGAAGGGAAACAGCAGTTTAAAGAACACATCATAGAAATGCCAATTTCCAGATGGATTTGTTTTGCTACCACAGAAGTTAACACAAGAACTTCTAACCAGTTTGAATCAGTTCAGTCATGGCCAATACAGCAAATTCAGAACAGCCCCAAATTTACAGAGTGTGAGTATACTGGAATGATAACTCTAAGGGGAAAAAACAAGGGTCAAATGTGATAGGAGGTCCAGAAGGGCCGTTTAAGGGTCTGATGCTGAACCCATTGCCAGTAGTGTGGGAAATGCTGCCTGTTCTAAGTGCCCCATATATCTGCATCTTGCAGCTGGGCGTCATGGTTTCTGCCTCTACAGAACAAGAGCTTTGGTGGCTACATGAAACGTATATGTCCTGTGCTCACTGAAAGGTATGTGGACGTTTGACCAGCACATTGACATACAGTCTTCCCTGTACTGGTATGTCCCCATTTTACACATTTGGGTTCATTCCGGTTCCACTTCATTGGCCATGGCTGAACCTTGGAAGTTCATGTAATAGTTGGGGTACAGTGATGTAGAGTATATTATCCAAATATGGTGGGATCTGTCATGGAATTGAAAGCCTGGAGAGAAGAAAAGTGAAGCAACCATTTAAATTATTTTCTGCAGCTAACTCAGGCAAAGAAAGAAGGAGTATAAAGTGTGTGTGTGTGGGGGGGGAGTGAAAAGGAGAAAGGGGATTACTAGGTATCTTCAGAAATTACTAGGGCTCTTCAGAAAGTACTTAGAAAGTGATCTTATGGGAAAAAAAACTCTGCTGAACGCCAATTAAACCCCCCCAAAATCTCATCCCAAATCTTTATTACTTTTCATGGCATGCTTGAATAAGATCTCACTTGAAGCACTAAGCAGGATAAGACACTGGTTTGGAAAGTGCCCCTCTCAGAGTAACACAAATCTTGATAAAATTGATGGAATCCCTAATGGTTTCCTAATATTTCTGGGGACCAAAACCCTAAAGAAATCTGCAGTTTAGAAATGAATAACTCGATTTCAGAAGGGACCTGAGTGATGTCCCAGAGGCAGACTGCAGCCACAGACCATCCCTATGGGCTTTCCAGGAAAGAATCTTGTTAATGCCTAAGAAAAGAGGACAGTGGCCAAAGCCAGAGACTTCCCAAGTGGTTCAGTTAACACAATTCTGATGGAAAGATTGAAGGTGAGCAAACCAAACCTGCTGCACCCTGAGCAGCTGCAGGCAAGGGCAAAGCCATCAGTGGAACATTTACACAAGGGGGATCAAGAGCCTGATGGGTTTCTCAGAAGAACTGTAACAGGAGATGAAACACAGATTTATTGGCATGATCTTGAAGATTAAGCATTGTCAAAGCAATGGCTACCACAGCATGGAAGTGGTCCAGTTAAAGCAAAGGTGCAGAACAAAGGTTATGGCCACAGGCTTGGTTTTTTTAAAAAAAAAATTATATCTGTGTTAGTTTGGGTAGACTAGAGAAACAAATCCATGGACACATCTATGTGTACAAGGAAAAGGTTTATATACAAGAGGAAATGAACATTGAGAAAACATCCCAACCTAGTACAATACAAGGTCATAAGTCTAATAATAGCCCATATGTCTGGTACCGATCTCTAAAGTCCTCTTCAGCAAATGAAACACATAATGATGCCGAATGCAGGGCAATCACAGGTCAGTGGGTAGAAAGTCTTTGAACTCAGTGGTTGTATAAGCATTTCAGTGCTGGCAGGGGTCTCTATGGCTACTCCAGTTGCCAGGGCTGCATCAGGGTAGGACCATGTGGCTTCTCATCAGGGGTGTCTCACAGGAAGTGAACTGAAAGAGATAGTGGCTTCTGCCTCCAAAGAATACTGGATTTCCCAGATTTTTCAGAGACGGTCATGCTCCCACAGAGTTCTCATTGGCTATCTCCAGATTGACAGGCTAGGCTCCACTCCTACACTCTTAATCCTCAAATTGACACCAGATTAGGTGGCTGCCACAATATCCAAGGTATTTTATTTTTTCACTTTCTGGAGAACCAACGAACAATAAAATCTGTTTATTATGAGAGCTTTGGGGAGAATGTTAGCTAAAGCTCTGTCAGAAATCTTCTGAGAAAGCTTCCCTAGAATCTTTCACCAGGACATTGCTCCTATTCATTCATGTAATAAGGGCTCTTTTTATCAGCGTTTCAATGGGGAATCATCAGTCAGCCACCTTCATGCCCTGCTCCGGCTCTTTCTGACTTCTTCTTGTTACTGACTCTTAAAATTCGTGTCTTAAACCCATTTTCTTCAGTTATTAAGTTAAACAGACTACATTGACATGGTTAACTTCCCAGGACTCTCAAATTTTTTTTTTAAAAAAAACATCAAACTTCTTGCAAACGAAGCAAAGCAAAACCAAACCAAATCTACTGACATGGTACAGAGGGCAGCTTTCAGAGCAGTTGTACATCTTTATGGCACTCGAGAGTCTCATATGTTTTCTGTGGAGCCGGTGGTTGGTTTGAACCTCTGCATTTACCAATTTACTAAGCAATTAACAACCCTTTGTTTACCGACAGTGCCACCAAGATACCTCGTGTCAGAATGAACTCAATATATAGGTGGGAAAGGGTTGTCTTCTCAAAGGAAGAGTCTCTCAACTTCAGAGGGCAACCGCTTAGAAAATCGTTTCATATCTTATTAGTATTTTCTCTACTATCAAGTGACTTTTTATGTTCTTTGTTCGTTTTTCAATGGAAATTGGCATTTTAAAATTATTACCCTTTACTTGAAGGAAATTCTTTATATGTTATGCCTGCGTTCTCCAATATGGTAGTATTAGGTAGCTAGATTTAGGGACAGGGGGTTGTCCCTCCCATATTTACAAAGGCCCCCATAGAGGAGATTGGAATAGAAGCCTAGGAAGACCCCCAAACTGAGCATGCTCACACTCAAGCCTCCTAGCCAGGTGGGAGGCACACTTGGGTGATCCAGACTAGGCCAGGTTCATGACATCACCCAAGTGGGCTTAACCCAGCTTATGGGGTCACCTGCTACCATCAACCATGCCTCCCCAGGCAGAGACTTGACATATACAGCCTGTGGCAAGGCCACTCTCTTCCTTGGCTCCTAGTGGCAGGGGAAGGGGGATCTCACCCCTGTGAGGGCATGGAGCCTACTGGGAGGGGGGCACAGCCACTTGTACTCTCTTTACCCTACCCTGGTCAGAGGTAGGCCTGGGTGTGCCCCCTCAGGGCTTGCTCCAGGCCTACTTGGTGCCCACAATGCACCCAATCAGGGTCTACTTGGGGGTCCACATCCTCTCATGGCCCCTGGCCCTGGCCTCCGTGCCCTCCTGTCCTTGCTCCTTTGGTCCCTGGGGTCCCGTCCCACCCCAAGTTCTGCATTTGTGTGTGCTCTTTTTGTTTTGCTTTGTTTTTTTTTTTGGGGGGGGGGCATCACTGCCTTCAGGTGGTGCGAGTAGGAGGCAGTCTTTGCTCCGTGGAGCTAGAATCGAACCTCCATCCCAGTGGGCTGCAGTCCCGCACACAACCACTATGCCACCGGGGCTCAGCCCTTGTGTGTGCTCTTTTCCACAGGTTGCTTGTCTCTAAAAACTTGCTACTGGTCCTTTTCTTCATCAAAACCCATTTGGGTGGATTACAACATGGGCTTCAACCTGAATCCTCTCTTTGTGTGAAGCCAAAAGCTGGGGCATTTACACACTCGAGAAATCTTACAGTGTTTATTAACCTCATGAGGCTTTTGATTACTTGACACATGGTTAGTCTGATCGAGATATGTTTTAATTTTAAATATGCATCACATTTTATAGTTTTAGTACCAAAAATATTTAATATGTCTGTAGTGATACAAGGATTACTATTGAAGCTACACTAATTGGACTATATTGGGCTAAATTAAATATGATTATATTTTATGTTGTCTCTGTCTAATTTTTAAATATGAGTATAAGGGCATTTAAAATTCCATATGTGCTTTACATTATATTTCTATTGGATAGCACTCTTTAAGGGTGAATCGCTTGTGGTTCATAATTATGAATATTTTTACCTCCACCTACCATGGGTCTGTTAACTCTGCTCCTAGTATTCTTTACTGTAACCTTAATGCACATAACGCTACAGGATGCAGAACTCCAGAGACCACTGGCTCCATGCTCGATGAGATTCAGTGCTACGGAATTGATTTTGACGTCTTACCACCCAATGTGAGAGGGTAGAATTGTCCTACAGGCTGCAATCTTTATGGAAGCAAACTGATGAGTCTTTATCCTGCTGAGGTGCTGGGAGCATTCCAACCACCATACCTCTGGTTATCCACAAAGTACTTTGCCAGGGTGTCCCCAGAGCTCCACATAAACCCCACTGCTATTGAATCTATTCCAACTCACAGTGACTCTGTATAGCTTCGCAGCTGCCCCTCGTTGCAGGAGCAGACTACCTTATCTTTCTCCTTCAGAGCGCTTGGTGAATTTGGACCATTGACCTTGCAGTTAATGCCGAACTCATACTGATCCTTACCACAGGAATTGTGTCTCTTAAAATTTAGTCGGTCTGCAGCAGTCCTGTGTACTTATTTCTTCTCATAACCAAGTCCCAAAGTAAGAATGACCCAAAATTTGATAAGGGAAGTTGATATTAAGTATTTTCACTTCACTTCTTCAATGCCCCCCTCACCCCCAATTCCACTCCCAAAAACCCATCTCAACCGACATTTCCTCTTTATTCTAAATTTCTCTCATTTCCTTCTCCATCCCCTTCTTCACCCATTATTTAAACACTTTTTCTTTTTTGTTACTAAAAACAATACATATTCATGGTGGAAGAGACTGATAAGTCAAAAGAGAAAAGAAAAAGAGCAAAAAAAAAGTAAAGAAAATCCAAACTTAAAAGCAAACTCACTGCTATCGCAAGTATACTCTGACCATAGTGAGCCTCTAGGACAGAGTAGAATTGCCCCTGTGAATTTTCAAGACTACGAATCATTTTCGGAGTAGGAAGCCTCATCTTTGTCCCACAGAGTGACTATTGGTTTCAAACTTCTGACCTGTTAGGGAACAGCCCAATGTGTAACCCGTTACTTCACCATCAAGAGATCTCACACTCACCATTGTCCAGTCATGCTAACGTATAGCCACCCTATTGGGCAGGATGGAACTGCCCCGTGAGTTTTTTTACAGCAGTAGAAAGTTTTGTCTTTTTCTTCAAGAGAGGTGGATGATGGTTTTGAACTGCTAAACTTTCTGATTGCAGCCCAATAGGGTCCCAGCCATCAGGAGTTAGCATTGCTAACATTTTGATAAATATACTTTCCCCTCCTTATATAAATGAATGTAAAAAATTCTTCTTTTGAGTGAAACCATAGTCTGTTTACTATTTAATTAGCTGCCGTTTTTTTTTTTTTTGGTTTAATAATGGGAGTATTTCAAGAAGATATTTTTTAAGTTCTTAAATTTCCCCGCTACTATTTTTAAAATGGTTATAAACTATCATTTTTAATAGATAACCTTTTTTCCCTTTAAATTTCCTTCTTAATTCCTCTCCCTTTATGGACAATTTTCACTACAATAATTCTTCCATGAAGTTCCTGTCAGTAACCTTTTCACACATCTGTGATTATTTCTTAAATGTCTCCCTTGTTTCAACGTGTGGATACACAAATCATTTTTGCTATTAAGCAGACTTTGAGCTCCTTGAGGTCAAAATTCAGGTCAATCCATTTTTGTTTTCCTTTGAGTGCTTTAAAATTAGAAGGCCTTTTGAAATGCTTGTCAGATGAAATAATGTATCGGTATGTATTCTTCCTTGAATAGGATAAAAAGATACCCAGTCAGAACAAGAAGCCAAGTTAGGGCATGTTGCTTAGACTGCCTATGGCGCCATGCTCTGCCACATGGCCTATCTGTGAGGCTCCCACCCCACCTGACCATGTGTCTTTATTTTCTTTATTTTTTTTTTGCGTCTTTATTTTCTGCATAAAAAATATTTGGATGCACTTTAAATTCATTGGCATAATTTATTTTGTCAGCCTCTGGGTCTCAGTTTGTAGACCCAACAGTTTCTACTGTGTAAGCCAAGGGGGCTGTGCTTGTTTATCTGAGACCATACCTACCCTTGAATCATTGTGTTCAAATGAGTCCCCTTGTTGAGTTTAGGGTGATCATTTGAATTCCATTATAAGCATTCTTTTAACTAGTGTGACCTCCAGCTTGAAGCCATCAACTGCTGGATTTGAATGCATCTTTCCAGGAATCCCTCCTATTGTAAGGTTAACTTTAAATACCTCCTTTTCTTAAGGGTGACATAAAATTCATCCTCTTTTAGAGAAAGCAAATCCATGTTCTTAATAAATGACCCCAGACAGAATTCCCGGGGGTGTTGGTGCCATGGAATTTTGAACCTCCTTCCCTTTATTGCTGCATGCAAACAACCCTGCTAGCCAACGCTCCTGATTACTTCTACAAATATTGACTTGGGTATTTGCTCTTTCTCTGTGTCTCCTCATTAAAATGTCATGCCGTAAAAGCAAGATTTGTTCTGTCTTGGTGACAACGTATGCAGCATTAGACCTTGAAACTTGGAGGGGCTCAACAAATAGGTGGGTAATGAAGCAGTGAAACCATGGGCAGGGCTTTGCACATGGGGGACAGTAACCTGGTGGGTCACTTCCAACTCACAATGACCCTATAGATAGAGACGAGCCGCCCCCATGGATTTCCAGGACTGTGAATCTTTCCAAGAGGTGGAAAGCCTCATCATTCTGCCATGGGGCAGTTGGTAGGTTTGAACTGCTGATGTGGATAGCAACCGAACACACAATCTGTGCCACATTGTCACCAGAGCCCTCAGGAAACCACCCCAATGCCCTAAGACCTTGTGATTGGATTTTCCCACTTAAAATATGTGGAATTAAACAATAATGAAGCATTTCCGCCAACTTCTTGGAGCTCCTTCACCTGAAAAAAAAGCAACAAGGTAGCTCCTGTTAGAGGGATGGAAGTCCGTGGCAGTGCACAGGTGTAGCTTAGAGATCAGAGTCTCCATGATGTGATCTTCTGGGGCATTGTCCTTTTTGGTTTGCAGGACAGAGTCACCTTTTCTTTACATGTTGGTGCTCGGTATCATCAATTTGATTTTCAATTTGTAGCAACCCCAAGTGACTGAGAAGAATTTCCCCAGCGGGTTGTTTAGACTGCATCCTTATGGAAACTGTTTGCCAGGCCTCTCTCCCTCAGAACAGCCAGGTGGATTCCAACAGCCGATCTTGGTGAGGGGCTGAGAGCAAAAACGGTGCCTCCAGAGAGTAGCTCCAAATCCAAAGTCACTGTCATCACATCAACGCTGACTCTTAGGGCCCTTACACAGCAGTTCAGCAAATTTTGTTTTTGTTTCTCCTGTACTCCGGGATCAAGTAGGTTGAGGGTATGTGTGGATAGCTGCTGTTAGTGGAGACTGAGAATGGTGTTGAGGTCCTCTGAGAGGGGGTGAGCTTATTAGTGTCTTAGGGGGCTTGAGAGTGGGGGGCAGGGGCAGAAATCCTCTCAGAAGTTTGTGGGGCTCTTCTTTTCTCAATGGTCTTGTCTCTATTGGAGGTTCAGATGATGGGAACTGTTGCTCCGCTCTTTGCTGAGATGAGATTTTTGTAAAACGAACTTTATTTCTTCAAAAATACTTTTTATAATGCTTTGAAAAGCACATATTTTAGAGTGAAACATGCTGTGCATCCCCTTATCCTATCACCCAGCTTTATTTACCTACATTTAGAGAACCGCATTTATAAAAAGGTCCCTCTCCACCCCCTATTTCCCTTATATTCTCAGGTCCTCCTATCAGTAAACCCAGGCAGAGTTTTCCCCCCCATTTATTAATACTTCAGATCTGATCTCTAACTAATGAACATACATTCTTTTTTGTAGCATAGCCAAGGTTCTTTTGCCTGACGCATTTAAAATGTTTACCACTTTTTTTTTAATGATGGAGATGTTACAATGACCCAAGTGGCGGTCCTATCACGCTTACCAATCGAATCTTAGAGCCAGGCTACCTGGGTCTGTAGGTAGGTCACTGGAAGGGGTCATGTTTCAGTTTCTTCATCAGTAAAAAGGGGGAAATAGATTACATGAGTGGTACGCCTTAAGCATGTAAAGATTACAGTCAAGGCAAGTTTATGGAATAGTTCTACAGTCTCACACACAGTGTTGGACTCAACTGGATGGCAATTAACAACAACTGCATGTGAATTTTGGACACTTTTAATAATGATGATGCTGTTGAAGGATACTGAAAATCCCATGGGCTGTCAAAAAAAACCCAACAATCTGTCTTGGAAGAAGTGCAGCCAGAGTGGTCCTTAGTGACAAGGATGGCTTGTTGTCAAGAAAGATCCGTCCTGAGGAAGGGACATCAAGCATGGGAAAGTAAAGGTTGCAGCAAAAAAGAAGAGGATCTTCAGTAAGATGGATGGCCACAGTGGCTGCATCTATGAGCTCCAATATAAGAGCAACCGTGAAGAGGGCACAGGTCTGGGTAAGGTTTCATTCTGCTGAACATGGATAGGGTCCTTAGGAGTTGGATCTGATTCGCCGGAACCTACCAGCAGCAGCAGCAACAGCAGTGGCAACCTTAAGCCTTTTGCCAGTGCTTTGTTCTACGGTGCCTCTGGGTGAGTTTACACGGCCAGTCCTGAGATTAGTGATCAGGGGCAAGCCTTTTGCACCACCTGGGGCATTGGCACAGAATCTATAAATGTTAATGTGATGGTTGATTGAGTAATTTTCTAAGAAGAAATGTTACAAGGGGAATTGTTTGGGTAGGAAAGTGGGGAGCATGTCATAAGGAATGAGTTTGAGTTGCCTTTCAGTGCTCTGAGAGGTAATGTCAGCACTCAGCAAGAGTTTGATGATGACAACTACAACTGCTCTGACCAAAAAAGGTGGTGAATGCAATGTCAGTTATCAATCGATAGTTGATAGTGCTTTTAGCCCATGAAAAACAGGCCACCTGGAAGATCTGAGTATGTAGGCAAGGGTTACTGTTTAACCCAAACCAAACACACACACACACACACACACACGCACGCACACACACACACACACACTGGTTTCCACCTGAACATTTCTTTTCCCCTGAAAAATAATTTAGCCTTTTCCTCCTGGGGGTAAAATGCTGTGGTTGGAAGTTGGAGGCAGTCAGGGGATATCTAGTCTGCTTAGTTGGGGTGGGAGTAAAGGGGTTTGAAGGGAGTGTGGAAATCATAGTTGTTCCATCACATGAGTTCTGCCTTAATTTCAGAAGCAGTGGACAGAGGAAGCTAGTAGAAATAGTCCTTACAATATCATCTTTGTCATCCCTGCCTTCTGCTCATTTGTCCGGTCTTGACTCTTTACGGCTTCTTTAGGGTTTCTCTCAAGAAACATTTCCTTCCTTTTACGTGGTCTCTTCCTGCATACCCTGCCACTTCTGTTCTCTTCTTTGATCCACCATTAGGCTTCCACTCTCTATTCATCCATCAGCAATTTGTTGAGGTGTCTCATTCTTTGGTGGTCTCTCTTCTGTACTTGTCTTGGTTGTAGGTTTATCTTTTTACTGTGATTTATTAGGGCTTGGCAGGGAGGGATGATAAATGCTTACAATCAGTCTTCGGTTCCAATTGGAGGCATTTTTACCGATGTCTAAAAATAACTTTTCCTTGAATATTCTATTTCTAAGAAAACAACATATTCTGTGGTGTCAGAAGTGAAGGACAAGGCTGTACTTCTGATAAAGAACCAACAAGATCAAATATAAGCAGTGACAATTGTCCAAGTCATGTTTCTATTGTCATTCAATTCACCTCGCTGGTGTGGTTGCTTATGATTTTAGCAAAAATGGGTGCTAATCCTGGCATATTTTATGTCACTGTTTTCTCCCTAGTAATCTTTACCAGCTTAAGACACAGGTTTCTTTTAAGTTAGTTGGTTTTAAATGCTCCCACGTTCCAAATACCAGGTAACAAATTTTGCTTTCTTCTTTTACCACTTGGTTTTAGAAGATGGAGAATCTTAAAATAGTCTCCACTCATTCATGGTCAATAGAGCATACTCTACCTAAGTCATATATCATCTTCCAAACTGTGGGAAGAACCACATTAAGCAAGAATGCTCTGAGCTCCATGTCTCCAGGACAGCAAGCTTTGAATGCAGAACCTGTAGGTGCTTATCCGTTGCCTGAAGTCCAGAGTTGACAGAAACGTGATGTTCTTGTGTGAAATCATTCCCTCAGCCTTCTCTTATCAGTAGTTAAACATAATTAGGGGTTTTTCTTTCTGCTTTTGAGTGTTATTTTTTTGCATTTTTACTAAAGAGCAGAAAAAAAGAGGGGAAGCCTAATGAGGAATAAATAATGGAAAAGGATGCAAAAAAAGAGCTTTGTTTGTAAGTGTATCAGACCTTATAAACTTACATAATCCATGGGTCATTTATGTGGTAGACTGTTATGGCTCCAAAGAGCCACTGTGCTAATGGAGAAGCTGATGATCTTGTGCACAGGCCCTGCATACTAAATGCCCTGATGAAATTGGGAATGAAATATGGGAACTAAACATGGCCAATAACCATTTTTAAAAATAATGTACTCTACCACTAGTCCCCGCCAAAAATCATGAAGAGCTGAGTCAAACTAATGAAGTAATTGCCTGAAAATGTAATTAAAAATCCCAAACCAGAATGTGTATGTGAAATGCATTAAAAACAAAACAAAACAAAACCCCAAACCAAAGACAAAATAGGGTTCATATTTTCCAGCATAAAATATATTTTTGCACTCAGGGGAAAGGAGTGAGCCTGTACCAAATTTCATTTGAGCCGCTGATGCTTAAGCCTCGGAAATTAAATCATGGATATTCTGGGTTTTAAAGATGGGATGGAGGTGGGGACCTGGCTTTGCCAAGGCACTTTGGCCTCAGTAGCAACACCCTGTTTGGCCATGCTGAGGAGTAGACTGCCAATGGGGCCAAATTATAGGATGCTTTTGAGATGTGCACAAATAGCCCATTACACTTTTCACAGCACTCCTTCATTAAGCCCGCAGAATTGTTTCTTTATGTTTTCCTCATAATAGCTTCTGAAAGGTCAAGAATTGCTTACTTGACTTTCTGGTGCCCTTCGGAGAATAATTCTGTTAACTGCTTGTGACGCCTGTTCCTCTAGGCTGACATTTGGTCCAAGGTCTCCCATTTTTGCCAAGATTGGATGTCCCTACCACACACTCACCAAATGGGAATAAGGAATACATGGGGGATTCTGGAGTCCCCCTGCCAGTTGAAGATTTTGTTCATGACTTTCTGATAGAGTGGTTTAGCTCCAGTGACACTAGTGCCTTTTGAGAGTAAGGTTTGGACCAGGCTCTTCCTGAGCTGGGTGTGTTAGGCAGGGTTCTCTATAAAACAATACCAGGACACTTATGATTATGTACATATAAAAGGATAGATTTATACAGCAAAAAGGAACATAACAGCTAATTAGTCCACATAGAAGTATAGAACTCATTTTCATGAAAAAGGTAATATACCGAAAGTCCTTCAACTCATTCTAGCTGCTGTTACAAGGTCAGTGAAGTAGAACGTTGAGTCTTCCCTCAGGCAAGACAGAAAGATGGGTTAGCAGTAGTCAATAGCTCAGGCACAGGCCCCAATGGGAGCTCAAACTCAAGTGATGTACACACCATCGTAAAGGAGCTTCAAGCTCTAACATGATCCACAGGTTGACTTGGTCCACAGGTAGTGCAGCACACAGCTGAGGCAGTAGCATGCTAATCTGATCACCAGGGAGCAAGAGAAAGATGGTATGCTGGCCATCTCTATTTATCTTGTTTGCCCTCCAATCCAACTGTGACCTTATTAAACTCTGCCCACATGTTCCTATTGACCTAGTTGGCACAATAAATCTAGCTATCACATTGTGTGATCTGGGGCAAGTCACGTCAGCTCACAAAGCCTTTGTTTCCAAATGGTGATAAATAGCAGCGCTACCTCAAGCAGATGCTTTCCTGCCAAATAATAGACATTAAAATGTTGACTGAAAACAACTCAGCTAGCCTTCTAAGCTTACCTGGGGTAGAATTGAGCCAACTACACTTCATATATGTTGTTGTCAGTTGCTAGTGAATCAGATTAGCTTGTGGCGCCCTTACATAAAACCAAAAATAAACATGGCTGGCCCAAGCTTGTGTCATCATTAAGATCTTCTCTATCCTTGATTCTATTGTGGCAGCTTTGTGCCTTCTATCATTCTACTGAGTTTTTTCTTGATTCCACTGACCCTTTATGTTACAAACCCGATGTCCATCTCCATCATGTCCTTCTCATCTTCCTGATGTTGCTGTGTTCAAAATAAGTATGTTTGATATGTTGAATAATATTCTATGCTCCATAGGGCTTTCCTTTGGCTAATTATCAGAAGTAGACCAACAGACTTTTCTTCCTAGGTGGCCTTAGTTTGAGAGCTTCACTGAAACCTGGCCACCATAGATGACTCTGCAGGTGTTTGAAGTACCGGTGATATTTCCTTCAACATCAGAGCAATATGCAAGTCAGTCGAGATGATAGGGGTCATCTGTCTATCAATCTATCTGATATATCTTTATATATTACAGAACATACATATATTCTTATATATGTATATCATATGATTATATAACATATCCCTTTAAGATAATATATCCTTATAATATCAACCTCTGGCCTCATTCCCAGCTCTCACACAGATGCGGAAGGAGAAATAAAGCCATATCAGATGTCTCTATGTGCCTAGCACTTACAGAGGCTTCTCATATTGCTCTTTCTATAAGAAATACTCTGTCACAATGATAGAATGAATAAGCTTGTGCTCAGACTAAAGATGATGACTGCCATTTGATGCAAGTTTGCTATATGCCAGGAATTGTTTCAGACACATTTATTTTTTTCCGTGATGGCATTTGCGTCATTTCTTGTTTCCTGCTCACCCCCACCGCTCCATTTTGCACAGTGGTCATAGTCACTCTGGTGTGTATCTTCATGTAGGTTTGAACAGAAGCTCCTTTAGGGGGTGTTTCCCAAAGTAGAACTGCTGGGTCATAGATATGGGAACGTTCAAGTGTATAAGATAAGATGAAGTTTTTTCCCCTAAAGGACTGCAGGAGCTTATACTCACACCAGAAGACATAAGCCTTCCATTGAGCCACATCCTCCCCACACTGGATGTTCTTATTTTTCTTAAGCTTGTGGGTATAAAATACTATTTAATAATAATTTTAATCTGTTTTTTTTCTGATTACTAGTGTGGTTTATGATTTGCTTTTATATTTATTGGTCATATGTGTCTCATTTCCTGTAAAAATTTTTATTCATGTGTTTTACCAAATTTTCTATTGACTGGTGTGATTTCTCTTGGTAGGAGTTCTTTCCGTGTTTTTAATTCTTGTCTGTGCTTGCATATGGCATTGAAAATACTTTCTCCAGGCTTCAGGTCTGCCTTTTCACTTTCTTTAGAATGGATTTTACTCTGGATGAGTTGAATTTATCCATTTTCACTTTTCTTCTAAGTGTTTATAGTTTTACATGTGGCATTTATGTTCTTAATAAATTTGTAATTGATTTTGGATTATGATTTGAGATAGCGATTCAAAATCATATTTTGCCAATATGGGCAATTATCTTTTCCAGCCTAATTTATTGAATGACTCCCATAGACCTACCCCTCTTGGTCTGTTCTGCATGTTTCACGTGCATTTGCGGGTTCTCTATTCTTTTCCTTTGGTGAGTCTGTCTACTGCTGAGCAGACAGGAATAGTTTCCATGGCTGTGTAATAAATTTCACCATCTTATGAACTAATCCCCTCTTTTTCATTTGTCTCATAAAAATAATAGCTATTCCAGTCAATGGAAAATTACAGAAAGATATTTAGTTTCATCTCTCAAGTCCGACAATATACATTTTGTGTATTTTTCTCCTAGAAGACACAAATGTATACTCATATGTAAGTAAACACAACTCTGAGTATAAGTACACGCACTCGCATTTTAACAAATTTAAAAGAATCATGTTTTCCTTCTGCACAAATCTGAGCCTAGAGCTTTATTGTTGCAAACGCTAAGAGATAATACTTAGAAAATATGATAAGGCCTATGATACTACTAATAGTGTGAGAAAGAAATCTGTTTTCAATTTGACAGTAAATATGATTCCTCTTTGGGTCCAATAGACCAGAGAAGCATTTATTTTAAATACCTCAGCTTTATTTCTACCCTAAACTAAGAAAATAATTCTCCCTCTATTCCTCAAGTAACAAACACACTTATCCTCCAAGCAAACTGCTATCTTACAC
This sequence comes from Nesogale talazaci, assembly GCA_004026705.1. NCBI lineage: Eukaryota > Metazoa > Chordata > Mammalia > Afrosoricida > Tenrecidae > Nesogale > Nesogale talazaci. The sequence goes on along the minus strand of PVJH01025710.1, from coordinate 1,863 downwards.
TTGGATTAGAAAACAAAACAAAACACTGTGCATCGCATTTTTAAAAAGCAATGCTGTGGCTGGGAGACAGAGGAGGCTTCCCCTTCCATAAAGAGTCCCCATCTCAGAAGCCCACAGGAGAAGTTCCCCCCTGTCCTGCAGGGTCGTTCTGAGTCAGAATGGACTTGATAGCAATGAGTTTGGCACTTGAATGCTGTTGAATCAATTCCAAATCATAGTCACCATATAGGACAGAGTAGGACTTCCCAGGGGGATTTTAGGCCTGTGCTTTACGGGAGATCTTTTCTTCTGTGGAGCAGCTGTGGGTTCCAGCCACCAACTTGTCATATTGCTCAACAACTGTGAATCCACCATTCTCTTTAAAGGGCTAGACTCTGGTCTTTCAATCAAATTTGTGGTTGAGCATTCCATCTGCCGTTTATTACCATAATGACTTTGGGCAAGTTACATAAGGACTCAGTTTCTTCATCTTTAAAATAAAGATGACATTTACCTTACAGAGTTGCCATGAGTACTACTGTATTTGAAAAGGCTTTGTAAAATGATTGTCAATGTTTGCTTTTGCATTTTAATTAGTTTTTATTTCATTACAAATGCATCATAGCCTTCTATAGAATTATTGAATAGTGCAGAAAAAAATAAAGCAAAAAGTCGATGTTTCAGCTCCCCAGATACACGCCGTTTGTTCTCCAACCCAATCTCACACCCTCAAAAAATCATATTAAGTTTCCAGAGAACATTGTTATGAAGTATGCTTTGCTATTGTATGACTAAAATCCTTCAAATCCTGTATAAACATCACATAACATGTAAGATTTCTTCTTGTGAAATTGTTTTTTTTTAACTTTTTCTATTTTCAGGTACTTTAGAGGGGAAAGAGTAAATCTCCAATTCTGAAAGCTGTTTTAAAACTCACAGTATACATTTATTGCTTAAATATTTTTTATTATATTGGCCATTCATACTTCTAAAAATGCCAAATGACGGTGAAGTATATGAAGTAAAACCTGAGATTCCTTTCAAGTTTTTCCTCCCCAGGGTGGATGGGTGGGTGGATGGACACGGGAAAGAGTTCTCCCATGTACACTTTCATTTTTCCCACAGACACTTGCACACGCCTCAGCAAATGCCTGCTGTGATCTTGTCCTCATCATGATGGGGTGTTCACTTTGCCTGGGTCTTCTTAGTGCTGTGTTTATCCACTGCTTTCTGAATGAAGCTCACACTAGATTTTGCTCTGATGTTGCAGACTCCTCAAGTGTCAGGCCTGGTCCTTACCCTCTCTGCCAACAGATCATGTTCAGACCTTCTTCTAAGTCCTTCCTCAGTCGGTTAGTACAAATGTTGGGGGTTGGGGGCTCATGGGTCAGGGAAGGAGCATCTAATCAGGGTCTTTCCCCAGAGAGACTTTCTGGAGGAACGTGAATCGAAAGTTATATACACATTAGGGTCAAAGGTCAAAATCAAGGGCTTTCTAGTGCTGCCTTAACAGGAATATCACATATAGGCTGCTTTTAAAAAGAAAGGTGTTCATTACTGGAGCCTGAATATGCAAATTAGGATGTTGACTATATTAGGTGCTTTTGGAAGGCTCTTTCCTCATTTCTTGTATGTGTAGATGAACTTTTGCATTTATTAGTGCTTACATTACCACCTACACCAAGGTTTCTCTGTGTTTATTCTGATATTTTTATAACTCATTAGTGGTTGAGTTTAGATTCTACCCTACAGTGATATGGCCCCATTAACATGACAGAAGAAAACCCCTATTTCCAATCAGTATCACATTGATAGGTACAGAGGCAGAATTTCAGCATTTTCTGGGGGGGAGACACAATTCCTTCTACAACAGGGATCATATAG
>PVJH01025709.1:0-31091 GCA_004026705.1 Nesogale talazaci | reverse complement strand
TCCCTCTTTTGTAACTGTGAAATCACGCTCCTTCTTGAACAATGCCTCTTAAGGTCACATGAGATGACATTGTAGGGGGTTTTCTAGCACATGACAGAAACCAAACAAATGTGATTTTCTACTCCTACTCCTCTCCCCTACTCCTACTTCTTCAAAGAACAAGTAAAAAATAAATTCACAAACAATTATGGACTGAAGATGATTCCAGTTAATTAGTATTTTAAGGTTTTTCGAGTAGAAACACATTTCTCACTCCACTCCCAAACAAATGCCCATCCCACTAATTCAAACATCCGGACTCAGAACACACACCACCGAGTAGTGCTCACAGTCCTCACAGGAGGGTTTTCTCTGCAGAAGCAGAAAGCTGTTTCCAGAATCCTATGCGCACGGTGTGTATTCTGTCACTGACAGGCTGATGTCCCACCTAGTGGTCAGCAGGAGGTAGCCCACTTCAAAATGAGACAAGAACACATTTCACATTGCCTTCTGCTGCAGAACTATGATGGGTTCATTCTCTTCTCTCCACTTCTAAAGGCTGGGTGAATAAAGTCCATGCTGTCAGAGCAGGCAGAGGTGTAGTGCTTCTGCACCTGCCCCGGGAAATGGTGGGGACTGATACTAGAACCTCTGTTTTAAAGAGGAAGGAAAAGTATTAAGGTTAAGAGGAATAGCCTTGAATGCTTTTCTGAGAATGTTAAACATTTCCTTAAAAAATAGTTTTTTGGGGGGCTCAGACAACCCTTATCACAATCAGTGCATAAGTCCATTGTGTGTCAGGCACATTTGTACATCTGTTGCTCTCATCATTCTTAAAACATTTGATTTCTGTTTAAGCCTTTGGCACCGGATCCTCATTTCCCTCTTCCTCCCCACTCCCCCATGAACCCTTAATAATTTATAAATTATTATTACTTTGTCATGTCTTACACTCTCCAATGTCTCCCTTCACCCACTCCCCCATTGTCTGTACCCCAGGGAAGAAGTTGTTTGTAGATCCTTATAATAGGTTTCCCCTTTCTACTCCACCTTCCCTCCACTCTCCTGGTATTGCCACTCTCACCACTGGTCTTGAAGGTATCATCTGTCCTGGATTCCCTATGTTTCCTGCTCCTATCTTTACCAGTGTACATCCTCTGATCTTGCTATTGAATTCTAATAGTTTCTGATAATTACTAGCAATTTTTAAAGGAGCAGAACAATATGCAAACTCTCAAATCCTCCAATTATCTTTCAACATATGATTCTTTCCCCTTCATTATCCCAGAAGAGGCAATATCCATGAATTTGATGTTTATGTTTAATGACATCTTAAAATTCTATTGCTGTATGTAATAGAAAAGTGACCCAACTGAATCACTCATATCACAAGCAGGTAAAATTTTACTGAATATCATTCAACAAGATGCAACAATACATTGCCAGGGAGCTGCCGGAGACTCGTACTTGATTCAGAAAAAGACGTGGAACAAGGGATATTGTTGCTGATGTCAGATGGATTTGGGCTGAAGTTAGAGAATATCAAGAGGATGTTTGCTCATGTTTCACTGACTAGGCAAAGCGATTTGACTATGTGGATCTTAAAAATATTATGGATAATGGTGAGAAGAGTGGGAATTATTAAACATTTCATTTCACAGAACAAAGGACTATCTGCATTGTTTAAAATCAGGAAAGATATACATTAGGGTTGTGTCCTGTCACCGTGCTTATTCAATCTCTGTGTTGAGCAAATCATCAGAGAAGTTGGATTATATGTAAAAAAAATGTGGCATCAAGATTGGAGGAGGGTTTATTAACAATCTGTGATATGCAGATGAAGCACTTTATTTGTTGAAAGTGAAGAGGACTTGAAGCACTTGCTGATGAAGATCAAGGATTGCAGCCTTTAATATGGATTATAACTCAATGTAAAGAAAATAAAAAATCCTTAAAACTGGGCCAGTAGATAGCATCATGATAAATGGAGAAAATATTGCAGTTATCAAGGATTTTGTCTTGCTTAGATCCACAATCAATGCTCATGGAAGCAGCAGTCAAAAGGTCAAACACCCCATTGCAGTGAGTAAATATTCTGCACAAGATATCTCTCTGTCTTTCTCTGACATTGAAGGCAAGGATGTTACTTTGGTACAATTGATTCAAGTCATATTTTCAATAACTTTATGTGTATGTGAACTTGGACATTTAATAAAGATGACAATATAAAAACCAGTGTATTTGAACTATGGTGTTGGTGAATAATATTTGAAGTCCAGTGGACTGTCAAAAGAACAACAGATCCATCCTAAGAAGTCCACCTTAAGTGCTCTCTAGAGACAAGAATGGTGAGACTTTGGCTCACATACTTTGGACATGTTAGGAGAGACCAGTCCGTGAAGAAGAATATCATGTTTGGTAAAACGGAGGAGCTCTGAAAAAGAGGAAAGGCCTCAATGAGGTGGATTGACAATAGTGGCTGCCATGGTGGCCTCAAACAAAAAGACCCCTGGTGGAAGAGTGGTTGCATATTAGTTGATCCTTATGGTCTGCAGTTGAAAACCACCAGCAGATCCGTGGGAGAAAGACTCGGATGTCTACTGTCCTAAACAGTGATAGCCTCATCAATCCACAGAGGGACCACTATGAGATAACATTGATTCAATGGCAGTGAACTTCTTTTGTATTTCTCTGGGTATAATACTACTTAGAAATATGGTTTTCTTAATGATTCCATACCAGTGTAGAATGTGCCTTGAAACTAATCTCCTGAGTTACAAAAAGAGCAGATTAAACAGAAAGCATGTCTACAAACTGGGAAGACATCACCAAAGAACCAAGGAATGCCCAGGACTATCAATAAGGAAGAATTCCACATGCCACGACTCTGGTGGATGGGTCACTAACTTTTGCCTCCAGAACTGTGAGAAAGCATTGGCAGTGTTTGTGCTGCAGCAGCATTGGCTGATGGTGACACTGTTTGGCCTTGCTAGCAACATGGGGAATTGGAAATCTTAGAATCCTGAACAAACTCCATTAGTCCTAATGTGTTACATTTTTTTTAAAGAAAGCTATATTTGGTAATTTTAACAAAAGGATTTTCTGAACTATCTTCATAAGGAATATTGGTCTGTAATTTTCTTTTTCTTGTCTGTTATAAAATGAGAAATGTCTCCTCTTCTGTTTCTGAAAGAGTTTGTGTAAGATTGATATTTTCATTTCTACCCACTTGAATGCACTCATGAATCATATGGGCCTAGTGGTTTTCTTGTGAAGAAGATTTTAGTGACAAATTCATATCATATATGTCTAAAATAGAATTGTTTTCTATTTTTTCTTTTCCCGGTTCTGTGTCCCAGGAAATTTGTCCACTTTATCTAAATTGTTATATTTACTTGCATAAAGCCGCTAATAATGTCCTTTATTGACATTTTAGTGTCTGCAAGTTGTACAGTTATAACCTCCTTTTAAATCTCAATATTGCCTCTTTTGTGTTTTAAATTTTTGCTTTCTTGTGATTTGTTTATTGAACCAGAGGTTTGTCAATTAACCAGCCTTTGCTTGTTGCTGTGCTCGTTGTCTGGTGCTGCTGTGACACGAACGCTATGATTGAGTGACTTTAAAGAATATGGATTTATTTTCTTACAGTTCTGGAGGCTAAAAGTTCAAATCAAGGTCTCAGTTTTGTCAGTTCTTTCCTTGTTGGTATCTCCAGGTATGTCTTTGGTATTTCTCTTGCAGAAAATACTCACAAAAAAGAGAAAATACTCACACAATACTAGTCTTCTCCTGTATCTATCACACTAAATTCATGCTGTGATCTTTATAGCACAGAACTGACGAGATTCACAACTCATACAATGTGTTTGTTGTTGTTTTTGGAGTTAGTTTCAACTCATGGTGGCCCTCTGCACAACTGAACAAGACATTACATGGTCCTACATCATCCTCACCATGGTTCTACGCTGGAGTCCATTGTGGCAGTCATAATGTCAATTCATCTCATTGGGAAACTTCCTCTTTTTTCTGCCTCATCCACTTTACTAAGCATGTCTCTCTCCAGGGACTGGTCTCTCCCGACAGTCCAAAGTACCGACGAAGAAATCTTGCCATCTTTTGCTGTAAACAGCAATCTGGTCTTACTTCTTCAAAACAGTTCGTTTGTCTTTTTAGCAGTTCATGGTGCTTTCAATCTTCTTTTCCAGCACCATAATTCAAATGCCTTGATTCTCTTTCAGTCTTACTCATCCAATGTTCAGCTCTCACATGCATATAAGAGTATGGAAAATATCATGGCTTGGGTCAGGTGCGCCTTAGTCCTCAAAGTAATATCCTTGCTTTTCAGGACTCTCAAAAAGGACTTGGATAGCAGATTTGACTACTGCAAGCTGTCTTTTGATCTCTTGATTGCTGCTTTCATGAGTATGGATTGTGGATTCAAGTAATACAAAATCCCGGACAACTTTGAACTTTTCTCCATTTGTTACGATATTACCTATCGGTGCAGTGTGAGGAATGTGGTCTTCTTTACATTGAGTTGTAATCCACAGCAAAGCCTGCAGGCCTTGGTCTTCATCAGTAAGTGCTTCAGTTCCTCCTCACTTTCAGCTAGAAAGCTTGTATCATCTGCATATCAGAGGCCTTTCACCCACTGTGATGCCACATTTTTCTTTATATAAACCGGTTTCTCTGAGGATTTGCTCAGCATACCGATTGAACGAGTATGGTGAGATACAACCTTGACACACATCCTGCGTGATTGTAGATTATACACTATCCCTTTGTTCTGTTTGCATAGCTGCCTCTTGATCCATGTGCACGTTTCTCTTCCCATTCTTCTTAAGGTTATCCATAGTTTACTGTGGCCCACATAGTCGAATGTCTTTGCATAGTCAAAAAGGAACAAGTAGACATCTTTTTGGAATTCTCTGCTCTGAGCCAAGATAAAACCCAAGTATGACCTAATTAACATAAAAAGAAAAACCTTTTACCAAACAAGATTTTATGTACAGGTACATGGAAAAGGGCTTCAAAACATATATTTTTTGGGTAGTGAGGAAGGGGAACACAATTGAATCCATAAGTTGGTCTCGTTGTGAAGATCTGTGTTTTCTTAACATTGAAGTGAAATTCACGCTGAAGTCTTTGATCTTCATCATGAAGCACTTCATGTCCTCCTTGTTTTCAGCAAGAAAAATAGTGTCATATGTATATTGTAGGTTGTTAATGAGTTTTTCTCCAATTCGGATACCGTGTTCTTCTTTATGTAGTCTGTCTTCTTGGTTTATTTGATCAGCAAACATATTGAATAAGTATAGGATGACAGTTACACAACGAGATAATCAGACAGTTATGTAACAATACAACTATGATTCATTGTGTGATTAGAGGTGATCATTCTCCATTTTTGGCATAACATTGATTTTCTCACAGCAGCCAGGTCTTTGAGACCTCACTATGTAAAAAATTGAGTAATGAGTGTGTGTTTTTGCTAATGTTATACTGTAGTTATAGATTACCATAGCTTCCATAGTAAGACTTGAAATTGGGCAGTGTTCTGTCTTCTGGTTTGTTTCTTCTTCAGTATTGTTTTGGCTCTTTTGATTTGCATATACAATTTATTTATTTAACTTTTTGAACTTTTAAAATGCCTCTTCCTGTGCATTAGTTGGAGATTTACAGTTTCTATTCAACAAGTCATACATATTTCATTTCATGATATTGATTATAACCACCACAATACTGCGTCCCTCATCCTGCTTCCTCCCTGTGCCCTATTTCTAGTTCTCCATCTTTCCTAAACACTCTGAATTTTGTCCTTGAGTAAGCCCTAGCCTGTTGATCTCAAATGGTCAATAATTCTAAGATGTGCTTACCTCCTTAGTATAATTGTTCCCTTTATAGACCTTGCTGTTGTTTGACTCATGGGATGATGTCATTTTCATACTTCAAAGGTGACAAGTACTACCAGTCCTTGGAGTTCCACCAGTCTCTCTCTATGACTAGTACGATTGGTCTTTAAAAATAAATTTGAATTTTGTTCTACATTTTTATCCCATCCTATCCAGTATCATCCCACTCATCTACAGTTTGCCATATTTTTGTGGTTGGCACTTTGCTATGATTCTGAAAACTTTGCCACTGGTATTTCAAATATGAGCAGAGTCACTTTGGTGAGTAGGTTTCAGTGTATTTTCTAGATTAAGGACAGATAAAAAAAGGACTAGGTGGTGTGTGGGACCAGCTATGAAAAACCTTATGAATAACAGCGAATGTTGTCTGATATAGTGAAAGAAGATGAGCCCTCCAGACTGTGGGACAGTCAAAATACTAGTGTGGTAGAGCTACATCCTCAAAGTAGAGTCAACCTTAATGATATGAATGAAACGAATATTTCAGGATGTTCCTTTTCTGATATAGCTATACTTATTCATTATGAGAAGAGAAAATTCAAACCTTGAGTTGTAATATTGAAAACTTCTATGGGAAAATATTAAACAATCTTTGAACCCACAAAGAATATAGAAATAATACAGAGACACTGTATCAAAAATAATTGCTCAATATTCAACTATTTCTAGAGGGAGCATATGATAAAAGATAGATGGTATTGAAAAAGGAGATCTAAGCTGCACTGAAGACATCAGGGAAAACAAGGTCCCAGGAATTGATGGAATACCAATTGAAATGTCTCAACAAACTGATGCAATTATGGAACACTCATTAGTCTATGCCACAAAATTTGGAAGAGATTCATATTTGTTCCCATTGCAAAGAAAGGTGATGCAACAGAAAGCAGAGATTAGTAAGTAATTTCACTAGTATTACATGAAAATTAAAATTTACTGAAGGTAATTTAAAAAATGGCCAAAGAAGCACTTTGACAAGGAACTGCCAGAAAGACAAGCTGGATCCAGAAGGGAGTATGGACTGAGAACTATCTTTTTTGGTGTTAGATGGGTCTTGGCTCAAAGCACATAATACCAGGAGGATAGTGTGTTCTTATGTTTTATTTATTATGTTTTATTGACTCTCTATATCATAACAAACTTTGCATAACTCTGAGAATGAGAATTTCATTACAACTAATTGTACTCATGCAGAACTTGTACATGGGCCAAGAAGGAGTTTTTTTTAACAGAAAAAGAGAAGGAATGCTGCATAGTTTAAAGTCAGGAAACATGCATGAGAGATTATACTTTTACCATACTTAATTGATATGTATACTGAAAAAAGAATCTAAGAAGCAAGACTACATGAAAAAGTCCTTGGGATTAGAATTGAAGGAAGGTGTATTAACCACCTATAACATGCAGATGATACAACTTTGCTTGCTAAAAGCAAGGAGGACTTGAAGCACTGCTGGTGAAAATCAGACTGTCACCGTTAAGTATGGATTTCACCTTTATATAAAGGAATGAAAAGTCTTCGCAATTGAACCAATAAGCAATATCATGATAAATGGGAAGAGATTTGTAGTTGTCAAAAATTTCATCTTAATTGAATCCATAATCAATGCTCATGGGGACAGCAGTCAAGAAATCAAGGGACATAATGCCTTGGGCTCATCTGCTATGCAAGAGCTGATGAAGAGCAAGAATGTCATTTTGAGGCATAAGGTGCACCCGATCCATCCATATGTATGTGAAAGCTGGACAATGAACAAGGGAGATAAATGAAGAATTGGTTCATATGAATTATGGTGTTGGTAAAGAATACTGAAAGTGCTATGGCTGGCCAGAAGAACAAATGAAACTGTTTAGGAAGAGGTACGGCAATTACGCTCTTCAGAAGGGTGGAGGAAGAGAATTTATCTCACAAACTTTGGACGTGGTGTTAGGACAGACTAATTCCTGGATAAGGCCATCATGCTTAGTAAAACAGAGGACCCACAATCAGCAAGGTGGATTGACACAGTGGCCGCCACAGAGGACTGAAGCATAACAATAATTGTGAGCAAGTGCAGGACTGGAGTGACCATGAGTGAGAACGTTTCTGGTGACCCCGAACAAAAGCAACAGCAGCAGGTTCCTCTCATTTGGCATCATCACCTTTACTTTTCTATATCTGTTCAAAAATCAACTGGAAGTTGAAAGTGGAAGTTGTGTGAAGAGGGGGAAAAGTTAGATAGAGCTTTGAATCCTTCCCTGACCGTTGGCCCAGTGTGTACCATGGGAGATCATGGAGTCTCTCACAGAGCCTTGGAATCTCCTGTCTGCATTTTGGGGACAACCACCCTTGTCTTGCAAGTTTACTTTTCAGGTTAATAGACAATATGTTGGCAGTACCAATCACAATGGGAACATTGACTTCAACGTGTTCATTGATTCAACCACTACTTATTAACAATTGGTAAGTATTAGACACCATGCTAGGCACTCAGGCAGTAAGTAAGATGGGGAAAAAAATCCCATTCCACATGGGGCTCACATTCTAATAGGATGTAAAGGAAAACGAAACAAAAATACACCAGGTCAGAGGAACCCTCATGGGTTGGGATGCTATTAATAAGGCCAGCAGTTTGGAACTATCAGCTAGTCAGTGGGAGAAAGATGAGGCTTTCTACTCTGAATAAAGAACTGTTGTCTCAGAAATCCACAGAGGCAGTTTTACCCTCTCCTATTGGATCACTATGATTTGACACTGCTCTGATGGCATTCAGAGACAAAAGAATAATTACAGAGAGATGAGAAAATGTCAAATGAAAAGACAATACAAATAACTTTTTTTCTGGCCTGAAGGGTAAAACTGAGTGTCTAAATTAAGTTCTGAATTTCTTAGCACTGAAGACAAAAGTGGAGATTGATTTAGTTGTACAAATAAGTTATTTTTGAAACAATCATAAAAGTCATAGGTTAAGATAACCACTGACATCACTATGAACCCTTTGGCAAAGTGGTAGAAACCTGGGGTGCATCCATCTCCTGCATCGATCCTCTCAGTGTCACAAAGAAAGTCAACATCGCGATGATTGGCTGAGCACAATTACAGTGTCGATTCTCCTTGAGAGCTGAAAGCTTGCATTAAATCCTAATCCAATTAAAGCTTTCTTTGTGGAGCACTGAAGCAATACACTTCCTTTAATGATTTAATTGAACACGGGGTTTGTATTTAGAAGTCCCCGAGAGAAGACAGCTAATAGGAGTAGTTGTCAGTTGACATTGAGTTGATTCCAAACCATGATGCTCCCAGGTGTTTTTTACATGCCAGGTAGCTCCGTGTGCCTTTGTGCTGCGCTGCACTTGTCCCATTAGTTCCTCCTTTCCCTCACCCAGATCACTTCTTCTATCTCTGCTTTGGCATCTCTGCCTTCTGTCTCCCTTTCCTCTCCTATACCCCTGTGGAGCCATGTCCCAGGGAGCCCACTTCTACAGAATCTCAGAGGCACAAGCATTGTTAGTGTCCCCCATTATGACCCCAGTGTAGAATTTATTTTTTAGAGCAGTTTTATGGAGAAATTGTGCAGAAAGTACAGAGAGGCTGCACATTCCCACATAGTTTCTCTCATATTATTAGCACCCTGTATGTGTTGTACATTTGTCACAATTGAATAACCAACACTCATACTTTACTGTTAGCTGAAGTTCACAGTTCACAAATGAAGTCCAGGATTCACTATTTGTGTTGTCCAGTCCCACGTGCTTTGATAAATACATGATGTCATATGTTCCCCACTAAGTATCATACAAAAGAGTTTAATTGCCCCCCATGACCTGTGCTCCACCACATCATCACTCTCCTTTCACCCTGAACTCCAGCAACTGTTAGTCTTTCCTTGATCTTCATGTCACTTTATTGCCTTCTAAAATGTTCTTTGGTTGGATTCATAAACTATGTAGCATTTTCCAGACTGGCTTATTATATTCAGAACTATGTATTTAGGATTCCTCCATGTCTTTTCATAGCTTGTAGCCCATACCCCATTTTTCTCACCAAGTCATAAATTCATGATATGGATGTTCCACATTTATTTATTCACTTACCTGTTAAGGGACATTTTGGTTGAATCCAAGTTTTGGCAATGTGACAAAAACACTATTGGCTACCCAATGTACCCATTTTTTTTACTCATTTCTAGATTACTCTCTCAATCTCCACCACCCTCAGAGGAATCTTCATAAAGTAGTTAGATCAGTGGCTCACAATGTGTGGGTGGAGACCACCCTTTGAAGGTTGAACCACCCTTTCACAGGGGTGAAAGCATATATTTCCAATGGCTTATCAACCAAGACACTGCTCCTCTATTTGTCTCTAGGTGGGTCTCCGTACATACAGATATGTCCACATAGGAGTATCCAGCATGAAGACTGTTACCCATGCTATACCATGCTTCAAGACACAATTTTATTTAGTTGCAATTAGAAATAAATATCTCACAATATATAACTACATATCGTTTTTGTGATTGGTCACTATGCTTAATGATGCTCCATTTGCAACAATGAAAATATATCCTGCATATCAGATATTTACATTACAATTCACTGCATTAGCAAAATTACAGTTATGAAGTAGCAATAAACATAATCTTTTGGTTGGGGGGTCACCACAACATGAAGAATTGTATTAAAGGCTCATGTCACAGCATTAGGAAGTTTGAGAACCACTGAGTTAGATTATGCCATTTCTTCTGTGCAGATTGTCAATGGCCTCCACAGGTAAGGGAAGGTTTGAGGTCAGACATTGCTATGTCCTAATTCTAGTTTACCCCTGTCCTTTCTGAGTCTCAGAATTCCCAAATGGAAGATAATCAATATGAGAAGGCTGAGTCTGGAATCCCAGGTGTAGTGTACTTTAGTCAAGCCCTCTTCGGTCAGGTTGGGATGCCAGGATACGTTGGACAGCATTGTGTTGCTCCCCTCAATTTGACATTACAAGTCAACTCTCAGGGGCACTTATATGTCTTCCAGTGATATGTCCTTAAGGGAATATTTTATTTTGTAACTGGCACAGGGTTATTATATTGCCAGGTGTTTTAGTTACCAGTGTTGTTATAATGACATACCATACCAGCAAGTATGTGGCTTTAAAGAACTGACGTTTACTGTTTCATAGTTGCAGAAGCTAGAAGTCCAATCAGAGTGTTGAGAAGGCCACACTCTCTGTTGACTCGTGGGGAAGATCTTTCCTGGTCTCTTTCATCTTTCTGTAGGTCTGGGCACTCCCTGGCATCCTTGGCATTTGTATGGATCTTCATTTAGTGTTGTGTTTTCCCTATGTGACTCTGTCTCTTGATTTACAAAACAGAAGTATGACCCTTTTCATGGATTTATGTGTTAACATCGTCACAGAAAACCTTATTTCCAAGCACAGGCACAGGTACAGTGATTGTTCTAGTTGCTAGGTGTATTCAGTTGGCAGTAGAGAAGGAATCATTAGGCAGACATGCCTCATCCTCATAATCTTTGATGTCTTTGGGTGCACTGTGATAGCCACTGGGTTAAGTCCTGTTACTGAGAGTCTTTCTCATTTTTGCTGACCCTCTACTATACTGAGCATGTTGTCCTTCTCCTGATTCCACGCACGACTAAATTTTTCCATTCTCAGTTCTAAACACCATTCCAGCTCCATTTTTTTTCCAAGACAGATTTGTACATTTTTATGGCCATCCACGATTCACTTAATAATCTTCACCAACACCACAATTCAAATTTGATGATCAGAGTTAACGACTCTGAGTAAATTTAAGGAAGAAATGAACTTGTTGGCAGCAGATTCAGTTTCGCATTTAATATGACAAATACTGCTAGATAGAAGGATACCCACACAGGACCACTGAGTTGATTCCAAGTCATAGTGACTCATTAGAGGCTCTGAAGCTATACATCCTCAGGGGAGCAAGAGAGTCTCTTCTTTCTCTTGTGGAGCAGTTGGACCGCACACCTTACTGTTAGCATTTCACTGCTAACCCAACAGCACAGCCAAGGCTGTTGATGACATCTATCAGCTATTATTTTCACTTTACGAACCAGGGGGGTGTACAGTGGAATTTTCCATGTCAAACAATGCTTGTGGTCATCTGCTTTTGCTTCTGTCAAAATCGATTTCTTTGAAGGATGGGTAAAGACTGAACTATAAAGCCTAAAGAGATCTGCTTGTTATAGGCAAGAGCGCCAAGAAACCAATGACCTTGAAGTCTTGGAAGGTGAGAAGGCTAGGAGGTGGGATTGGCTTTCTTCTTTTGTACATTCCAGGAGGAGATATTTAGGTAGCCATGAAGGGAGAGGAAAAGTAGTTGGGAGAATGCATTTCCAAATTTTCCTGAGGCACACAAAAGCAAAACAAAACAAAGGAGCTGCTTTTGAATTTAGGCTTGGGCAGGCTTCCTCTTCTGGCATTGCATGGAGCCCTTGTACAGTCCCTGACTGAACTGAGTGCTAGCAGCACCAGGTGAGTGTCTGGAAACCTATGGTGTCCAGTTGCCACCTAAGCAAGGTGAATTAGTGCCATGGAAGAGAAGAACCTGCACTAACCATAGGACTTGAGGTCATAAAGCCTGCAAGCCTTGATTCTCAGGGAACACACTCTACTTGCTCCTCAGAAACCAAGAACTCTGTAGGGATTGTCTTTTCTACCTTCTGGGACCTTTAAATCTGTGAATGAGTAGAGGTGACTGCTTCCCTTGAGAGCATTTCTCCTCTATCAAATGACTTGACTTCAAACAGAAGCCCCTGATGAAAACCTGGCTGCAGAAGCAAATGATTAGATCAGCAGTTCATCTGGTAGGCAGTTAACAACACTCAGGTTTGTCAGGCTCCTGACTCAAGTTCAAAGACCGGAGGGAAGATGATGAGCCAAATGAATGGTTCAGACCCAACAAAAAGCAAGAAAGCTTTGCCTGAGAGTGCAAATACACTCAAAACAGACCTTATTTCTGAGGACACTTCCTTTCAATTGATTGTCTGCTCATTGCAGATCCCATCATAGACCTGATTATGTGACCATAGCTTTCATCATTGGGTTGATTACATCTTCACTGCAAAACCACAGGGAATTCTGGCTTTATCATGTGCACACAATCATGACTATTGCACCTTCCCCCAAAGGGTGCCATGTATCCCTTGGAGTGCAGTGGGAACGTAAACCACTTGTTCATCATTTGGCCATCTCACTGCGAGGCAAATGAAAGGCACTAATATGGGTGCAGTATCTGTCTGGGGAGGTGAGGAGATGACAAGAAAGGTGGATAGGCTGGAAGTGCATTGTGGAAAAGCAGAAAGGCACCCTGGGAGTGATAATTACACTTCCTGGATGCCTCTGTGTTTTGCATCACATTGCCCTTCATGTTTTAAGTAAGAGGAAAAAAATTACACAGAGTTGAAGTTTGTTTTTCCTTAGAGGCTGTCTGACCTGCCAATCTTGCCAAAATGACCTTGCCTAAATGGGGCTGTCAGGTACTCCTGCACAGGGGGGCCACCTTCCCAGCAGTGGGGGACATGGCATCGACATTGACTGGGCTGCAGGGCTTTTTGCTTGCTTCCCCCTCAGTGGCCCAGGGAGGTCTGGAATTCTTTTCTTGCTTCCTTTTGGCTTTTGCATGACTATTCTTGCTACCTCCCCTTTGGAAATCTTTCTTTCTTCCAGCGTGCCAAATAGCCCATGTTAAACCATAACCATGGTCAGCATACTGTGGGGACTACGAGGTAAAAATCACTTTAAAATGTGAAAATCTTTCAACTACTTATAATCAACTTTAAATTTTGGGAGGAAATGAACTGAAAAAGACAAAAGGGATGGCTGGAATATAGCCACACTAGCCTTTGGAGGTGGGTTGTAAAAGTGCTCCAATGGAAGTCTGTCTTTCCTGTCCTCTGTTGACTCTGTTATCAATTTCCACACCTTAATCAAATTTCTTGGGCTTTCTGAGGATCTCATTTTATCTTTTTGTATGTGCCAGAACAGAATCCTGGGTTGTTGGTAGCCCATAGGGAAAGCCTTTGAGCGAGCAAATCTAGCTTCCATCTGTTCCTTTTAGGTATTGGGGGTGCTTAGGTCTTATGTCTTAGGGGCTTACGAGAAATCAGCCCTGGTGACACAGTGGTTCAGTGCTCAAAACGTCATGCTTCAATGTTCCCCCAGTCCTTCACCAGCATCCCCTCGATTGCCCATGGGAGGAAAGTGTGATAATCTGCTTTTGTAACGATCACAGCCTTGGAAACACCATCAGGTGTTCTCTCTGTCCCTTGGGGTCGCTGTGAATCTGAATTGACAGGACGCAACAGGTAGGGGCTTGTGCAACTTCAATGTACGGGGGCAGTTTTTCACTGAGGCTCACTGGCTTTGCACAGAGATGTCACTTCCAGGTGAGTGGATGACTGATCTGGCTTGGGCTGCCCGAGGTGGTGAAGACACAGACCAAGGGAGTAGCTCACTCTCACTTGTTGGTGATGTGTTTTGGGGCATGTTCTACTGACCTTTTGTCTCCTTGATCTCTAGCCCTGGTACCCTCCTGTTAATATTTCAAGGAGTAGAGAAAACCCTGGAAACTGTGTGTTTGGGAATTTCAATAGATCATCTTGGTCCAGCTGTCTTGGAGAACAGGGTGCATGGCTATGTGCCTGCATTTCTCCGTTTGGCTTTCTCCCATCTGGGGCTGGCTACAGTATATGAGCTATCAGGGCTGAGGTGAGTAGGTCTCTTAAATTGTGGTGATATAAAGATATATAAAAATAATTCAAAATTTTAACCATTTCAAGACTAAAATTGTTGTTTTTGTTAGGTGTTGTGAAGTAGATTCCAACTTGCACCACCCTGTGTCCAAACAGAAGGAAACACTGCTCGGCCCTGCGCCATCCTCCCAATGGGTAGATTTATGCTCATCATTGTAGTTGTCGTGTCAACACAGTGTGGCAAGTATCTTCCTCTTTTTAGTTACCCCTCTACTTTACCAAGTATGATGTCTTTTTTCCAGGGATTGGCTCCTTCTGAAACTACGTCAAAAGTATGCATGATAAAGTCCACCCTCCTCCCTTCCAAGGAGCATTCTAGATGTACTTCTTCTAGCACAGCATTTTCTTCTCCTAACAATCCACAGTGCTCTCAATATCGCTCTCAAACTGCAATGCACTGGCATCAGTTTTTCTCCAATCAATGTACAATTCAAAACCAAGAAGCTCATTGCCATGGAGTAGATTCTGACGAATACAGACCCGATAGGATGGGGTAGAACTACTCCCGTGGATTTCTGAGGCTGTGAATCATTATGGGAGTAGAAAGCCTCACCTTTGTCCCAAGGAGCTGCAGGTGTTTTTGAATTGCTGACCTTGTGGTTCGTAGCCCAACTCATAGCTCACTGTACCACTGGGGTTTGCAGGTATACAATTAAGTGGTATTATTCATATTCATGATAGTGTGCACTACCGCGACTGGATCTCCAAATCCTTTTAATCATTCCAGAAAGAAATTCTCCCCTGTCAGTGCTTACTCTTAAACCCCCTCCTCCCAGCTCCATGTATCCCTCATCTACTTTATGTCTTGGTGCATTTACTTACCTAGGCTAGATATTTCATGTCATTGAAATTCATATCACATTTGTCACTTTGCTCCTGATGATTTCACTCAGCGTACCATTTTCACAGTTTATCCACATCATGATACACAGAGATCCTGAAGGTTGAGTCATGCTTCAGTGTATGTACAAGCATGTCTTCTTTTATTTCACATTGGCTTATCATGCCTCACAGATGCTGCAATTTTTTAAAATTAACAAACTAAAGCTTGTGACAGCCCTGCATATAGCATGTCAATTTTCCCAACAGCATATGCTCACTTTGTGTGTGTATGTCACATTTTGGTAATTCTCACAACATTTCATCCTTTTTCATGATGCACACTTACTAGACCACAGTAAGTTTTTTTTGGGGGGGTGGTGGAAATCACTGCCCTCTGGTGGGAGCTACCCAGCACTGCTCCTGAGAGCCACTGCTGGATTTGAACCGCCAAGCCCGCAGGCTGCAGTCCCTCCCTCAACCACTTATGCTACCGGGGCTCAGCCCTGTACCACCGTAACTTTTAGATCGCCTGAAGAACTGAAAAATTTGCATGGCTCACTTTTTTTGTGATACTTGCTTCATTGCAGTGGTCTGGAATTGAACCTGTGATATCTCTAAGATATGCCTGCAGATTCCTGTGGTGCAGTGATTTACCTGAGTTGTCTTTTATAGCCACAACCTTTGTAACTCCCATGGAACTTCTGGGTGGGACCATGTAGACTGAGTGCATTGCTGTTGGTTTGCTGATCTATGGAGCTCAAATGGAATGCCTTTGAACTGAGGCTTAGGGTGCCATGGTGTGCCCATTGGGCATTTTCCAGCAGTTCTAAAAGCATTGTTAGAGCAAGGTAGAGGCCAAAGGGCCATGTGAGTGAGAGACTAAGGGCTGGAGAAAAGCATGCCTGTGCCCACAAGAGAGAAAGAGGCTGTCCCAATAGAATAATATCCTAATAATTTCTGACCTTGTATTGTAACTTGTTAAATTCCCTAAAAAGCTTCCTAGCCATGAATAATGTCTGTGAGTTGTGTGTGGCCATTGCAAAGGATCAACCCAGCAGCTACATGTAAAATACTCTGGGATGGATGGTTGGAGTCAGAAATGGTAAAGAAAATTGGAGTTAGACACATGTCTGACCTCAGCTTCACGGGAGTGAGCTTCTGCCTGATATTGAATGTGATTTTCCTCCCCCTTCATGAAGTCAGGGGAGATTAGATGCCACCCCACACCTTTTTTTTTTTTAACACTGTCATATCTTGCTTATCCACTCACCTTGTTTACAAACTAATGGACATTGGATCCTTCCTACTTTTCGGCTATTGTGAATAATGCTGTGATGAACATTCCTGTTCAAGTCTCTGGTGGAAACCCCACTTTCAATTCCTGTAGGGATATGTGACACTCACAGAGTTCTAGAGAGCTAGTGGTGGCCCCAGTCAAGGCGCGGCATTTTTCAATCACTTCATAGACACACAGAAGCTGGAAAGAATACCATAGACAAGAGAAGAATTTATGCCTTTGAATTAGAGTGTTGGAAAAGAATATGAAACAGACCATGGACTTCTAGAAGAACAAGTAAATCTTTGTTGGAAGCAGTACAGTCAGATCTAAGATGGTAGAACTTTGTCTTACACGTTGTGAGGAGGGACCAGCCCCTGGAGTCGGAAATCACGGTTGGTCAAGTAGAATATAAATGAAACAGAGAAAGAACTTCAAGAACATGGGTTGACACAGAAGCTGCAACCATGGACTCAGACATGATCATGACTTTGAGGAGGGTGCAGGATTGGGCAATGTTTTATTTTGCGGGAGCTAGGGCCACCGTGAGTGTTGACACCTAACAGCAATAAGTGTGGCTTTCGTATAGGTTTAAAAAAGGGATGGAATTGAGCTTTTTATCATGTGCTATTCATGTGAGACTCTGTGTCTCTGGCTGCAGCTTTCCTTGGGGGAGGAGCTACGTATGAACAGTGGAGAAGGAAGCAGTGGAGGGCCCTGGTGGTATTGCCCAGACCTGCCCAGAAGAGGGAGGTGACAGGTAGAAAGTGGGCTGAGGGAATTGAAACTTCTGATGACTTGCCTTCCAAACTCTGCATCCACCTTAGGTGGGAGAGAAAGTGCAGGGACAGATAATGTGTGTCAGGGATCATGACCCTGATGTTTTCAAAACTCCTTCTTTACCAATTCAGATGCCAACCATCCTTCATGTAGCTACTGGGTTTCACATGTAGTGACTGGGTTGATCTGCTGAAACGTCCACATAAAACTCACAGACATTAAACATGGCTATGGACTTTTTTTTTTGCATCACTACCCTCTGATGGGAGTAGGAGGCCCAGCCTTGCTCCTGGAGAGCTGCTACTGGATTTGAACTGCCAACTCTGTGGGCTGCGGTCCTGCACACAGCCACAATGCCACCGGGGCTCAGCCTGACTATGGAATTTTTTAGGGAAGAACCAGGATTCTTTCCTTCCCTAGCTGCTTTGTAACCTGCCTTGTCACTTTCATCTCGACGAAGTGGGGGTGGGGGGTGGTCTCCACCTCCTTGAATCTGGGGACCCTGTGACTGCTTTGACCCACAGAATATGGTGACAATAACCAACTCTTGGTGTTTCCCTTAGCTGAGAAGTTCCAATGTCTTGTTTTGGGGAGACAACATTCTGGGTTCAACACCCCATATGACTTCTAAGTCACCATGTGATCATGGAGACATCCCTGTTAAAATGACAGAGACACAGAGACTGCCATGCTGTGAAAAGCCAGGTCTCATGAAATCCCTGGGGACAGAGAGTGTGCCAAGGAGCTAGAGGCACCCCATGATGCCAGGTGCATCAGAGACACACTGCTCCATCGTGACATTCCTGAATTTCACTTACATAATCACGGGCAAAGCAAACAGGTTTTCTAACCTCCGAGTTTGAAGTGGAGTCCTTAGGTGGTATAAACATCAACATATTTGGCTGCCAACCCAAATGTTAGAGGTTTAAGTTTACGCAGGGGTGCCTCAGAAGAAAGACCCAGTAATCTACTTCTGAAAAATCTGAACAATGTCCTGTGTAGCACATTTCTACTTTGACACATGTGTAGTCATGGTGTAATCACCATGAATTTAAATCAGTTTGATAGAAACTGATATAGGTAAGTTTGGGATGGCTTGACATGCAATGATACTTGACTGCAATATGTAGTTAATAGAAAACTAGCCACCTGAGTGGGGTGTAGAATGAGGCAATACTAGTAGCTAAAAGGAAAGCTGTCCAAATTTATTTATCTATTTATTTATTTAACTGTTTATTGACGGCTCTGACAGCTCTTGTGACAACCCATACAGCAACTGTATCAAGCACATTTATAATCTGTTGCCCTCATTATCTGCTATACATTTACTTTTTATTGAGCCCTTGGTGTCAGCTCCTCTCAGCCTCCTCCTCCCTCCTCACCAAATAAACATTAGGTAAAGATTTGGCTACTCTTAGTAAGAGGGAATGTGAGGAGAAGGAAGAGGAAATAGAATTTGTGCTTAATAGCGTCCCTGAATAAATGTTTCCACTGTCATGAGACCAGCAGAATTGGATGGTGCTTTGACTATTTCTGAATATTTTTATCCAGGTCAAAAGGGGGAATATGCAGAATAGAATTTAAAATTCTTATGCACTTCACACTTTTTGGAACATGGTGGCTAAAAATGACCTCCTGAAATAATTGCCCTGAGATAATCTTTAAAACTTAAGGCCTACCTAGATTAAAAAGGTGGGGTAAATAATCTGGAGGAGACAATAACAGGCTGTTACGGGGGGACATGGGAGAGAGGGAGGTGGGGGAAAGAAACAGGGTTGCCAACAAAACCAGGGACAAGGAAACAAGGATCTAAAAATAGTCAGGAGAGCATAGGATGCCTGGTGGGGCTTGATCAAGGGCAATGTAGCAGAGAAGAACTACTGAAAAACAAATGAAGGCAGAACATAGTAGTGGGACAAGAGGAAAGTAAAAAGAAATAGAGGAAAGGGTGAGGAGGCAAAGACCTCTATAAAAGAGGTCTAAATACAGTCTGTACATATGTAGATACAGGTATATAAAATAATAAAAAATAGATCTATCTACATATATTTATAGTATTAAGGTAGCAGATGAACATTGCTCAAGTACTCCCTCAAAGCAAGAACACTTTGATCCAATAACCTGGCATTATGTGATACTCAACTTCCTGACATGATCACTGAAGACCAAATGGATGCCTAAGCAAATGTGGTGAAGAATCTGGTGCCTGGCTATCAAAAGATATAGCATCTGAGGTCTTAAAAGCTTGAAGGTAAACACCAGCCTGTGTGATCATGAGGTGTTGATGGGATCCGGTGTCAGGGATCAAGGACCCAGAACAAAAAATCATATCAATGTGATTGAGTGGGAAAGCAGAGTGGAGACTCAAAGCCTATCTGTAGACAATTGGACCTTCCCTTACAGAAGGGTCACAAGGAAAAGATGAGCCAATCAGGGTACAGTATAGCACTGATGAACCATACAACTTTCCTCTGGCTCTTTAATGTTTCCCCCCACTATCGTGACCCTAAGCCTACCTTCCAAATTTGGCTAGATCAGAGCATGTACACTGGTACAGATAAAAGCTCACAACACAGGGAATCCAGGACAGATATAACCTCCAGAACCAATAATGAGGGTAGGGGGAAGGTGTGGGGGGGATTGGGAGAACCGATCACAATGATCTACATATAACCCCCTCCTCACCCCTGGGGGTGGACAACAGAAAAGTGAGTGAAGGGAAACAGTGGATGATGTGAGAAATGAAAATAATAATAATTTATAATTTATCAAGTTCATTAGGGAGGGAAAGAAAAGAAAGAGGAGCTGGTACCAAGGAATCAAGTAGAAAGAAAATATTTTGAAAATGATGATAGCAACATGTATGCTCAAAAGTGTTTGGCACAGTTGGTGATTTATGGATTGTGATAAGAGCCCCCAATAAAATGTTTAAAAAACAAATTACTTAATCCAAAAATATTCCTTGAATTATTCTTTGAATAAGTTGTTATAGCTCATCTAGTCAAAAATGCATGCCTTCAGCAGTATACTCTCTGAAAGCTATCTATATGACATTATAATCACAACAACAGCTCAACAGATTAGATAAAAACCTTATTGGGCAATGAGTTTGTGTTCACAGGGGAGGGATGACTCAGAAAAAGGAGTGACATTGGCTGCAAGACATGAAGAATGTAATTAATGTCTCTGAGATGGACACGTCGACATTGTTGGAGTGTGTGTTTTGCTGTGTGTACCTTCAATTAAATAACAACCATGTAAAGATTCAATGACTTTCTCAAATAGAGGTGAAGAGAGGCGACTGACAGAGACCAGCCAGAGTCCAAGATCCCTGTTGAGGTCCCACACTCACCTTTCTTTGGTGTAAGGCCACATGGTTGGCATGCTATGATGGGAGATGCCAAACATGCAACCTCTGTCCTCAAGAGCTTACAGGGTGCCCAGGAAGGAAGACAGTTGTTCGCAGCCCAGACCAAGGCTAACCCACCAGGAGCTATGCCATGCTAGCCCAGTTACTGGGTACTGAAGGCCCCTTTAGGAATTCTAAGTCTGGATGATGCAATTCATGGCCTTCAAGTTGTTATCAACTTTGCCATTAAACTGTCTGTCCTGAACCGAAAGAGATGCGTGTGATTGTCTTGTGGATCTTGGGCATCCCCGCTCATACAAGATGGTCAGGCATATCAGGGGACTGGTCCAGATTGGGTTGTGTTCTCCAAAAAGGTGTGATGAAGCACACCTGGTACTTGTGACTGTGACTTTGTTTGCAAACAGGACCTAGAATGATGTTACCGGTTAACATGAGATCATTCTGGATGGTGTTGGTGTGGCTTCCTTATAAATGAGAATAGATGAGAGATGGAAAGAGTGAAGATAGCCATGGGATGAGAGTTTTGCAGCAGATTCCAGCCAAGGAATGAGTTACCAGAAGCTGGGAGACTATGAAGAATCTTCAGCACAGACTCTAGGGAAAGCATGCCTCTGCAGACACTCTGAGTTTGGACTTCTAATCTTAGAAGGTTGAGTCAATACCTTTCTTTTTTAATAATCCAATTGCCTTGTCTTGCTGTTGTGCTCACCCTAGGAGACTAATTCAGGAGGGACCAAAGTCCTTTTGGCAGTCATGGGTTTATGTTAATTTTATGATTGAAATGTAGGGGTGGAGTCTAGCCTGTTAATCTGGAGATAGCCATTGAGTAGCCAATGAGGCCTCTATGTGGGCATGGCTTTCACCTGATTCTCCTGGGAAATCTCACGATATTTCCCTCATGAAGATGAGAAGCTATCTCCCCCAGTTGTTGGGAGTTAGTCTCAGAGACCATTAATCACGGAAAAGACAAGATGCAGCCTCCGAGAAGTTGGAGCAGCTGGCGGAGAGACTACACGGCTTTGCCCTGATGAAGCTGGAGCAGCATGCTCTTGATGGACCTGAGCCCTGGAAGCGAGGAGCCATGGGGAGACCCCTGCCAGAGCCAGAATTCTGCACCCACTGACTGTGACTTCCTGAGTCGGAAGGAGACTTTATAGACTGATTTCGGGCATAAGGGTTAATATTGGACTTATGACTTTGCACTGGACTGGATTAGGATGCCTTCTTAGGGTCACATTTCTTTTGTATATAAACCCTTTCCTTATATCTATATGCGTGTCTCTGAAGTTTGTTCCTCTAGTCCACCCGGACTAACACAGTCCTGATTCTTTTCTTCCAGCTTATAATCATCCTTAGTCGCCTATTGTTCTTCTGACTCAGTTTAGGAGAAAGATGCTTTTTTCCCCCAGGAAAGAAAGAAGGCCTGGGGCTTCCTATTACTTGGCCCCTTCTTTTCCCATAGTTTATAACAAGGAGTGAGAAAAGGAGCCCCAATAATTCTCTTCCGAAAGAGATGCATCATATTGTAGGGTGTGGTTTTGGCCTTGGACTAAAGAGGGCACTGTTAGTTTGCACAATGAAACTTCATGGATCATAGTTAATAGTGAATTAAAAGGAAGCGATAAGTTTAATGTAAAGACAGTTCTCAAATATCATTTATTCAATCATTCCAGCAAAGCCACTGAGGAGAAGCTAGCCTGAAACTTCCTTCTGCTTTTCCTCACCATGCCCATATGCATTTGTATGCTATCACGAATTCTCTAGCGGAAGATGGGATGAGCTATCATAGCTATAATGGTTTATATGACTAATCGAAGCTGGATTATATTTGCTTAAATGCCAGTGTAAACACATTAAAAAATAATCATGTTTGCTTGTGATTTGGGTAAAAGTTTACAGAGAAAGTTGGTTTTCTACTCAACAATATATACGCATTTTGTCCCATGATCTTGATGACAGTCCCCATAAAGTAATGTTCACTCTTTCCGCTTCCTCCCTAGGTGGCTGGTTTCCATTCACCCCTCTTCCTAATGTTTCTTGTCTTCTGAACGTTCTCCCTGGACCAATGTCGTCCTTTTGATCTCAGATGGTTGATTGTTCTAAAGGTGCATACCTGCCTGGTGTTTTTGTTCACCTCCTAGAGCTGTCCACTGGCTGAATGTTGAGTGCTAGGATTGAAAGGTTGTCAGGGTTATTAGCCATGCTCATATCAAATTGCATTTGAGTAGATCTTTCTCTGAAGAACAGATCAGCTGAGTTAATGGGGTCCTAATCCTATCTGAGTAATGTCTTTTAAAAGTAAATACCAGGCATGGGAACAGTGTCCTACAGCAGGGGGATGTGAATTGAAGAAATCTAAAGAACACAAGAGAAACCTGAACTTGCCAGCAGCTGGCAAAGGCAAGGAAATATCTTCTTCTGGAAAAAGCAGCCATACTGTATTGACACCCCATGTTCAGGCTGCTAGCTCCTAAAGGAGAGACCATGGAGCTCTATTCTGAAAAGCCACCTACTTGTGTTTTGTTACAATAGCATGAAGATATCAAGACAAGTGAACTTGGTGTATTTTAAAGATTTAGACACCCATGAGACCAAGAATTGATGGCTAGTATGTCAGTCACGATTCTGAGATGAAGGGCATAGTGAGAGAACTGGGGTTGACACATTTGATGGGAGATCCAGGGAAGTAAGGGACCAGAAGGAGCTGCGGAAGAGCTCAGGCCAAAGGACTGAAACTGATCTTTCTCAAGAGCTCCCTGGGTGCTGTGGAGACTCATGCATGTTTGGGAAGTTCATACGAACTCTCTCCAAGGGCAGCAGTCCAGCAGACTATCCTCAAACACTTACCAGGGAACAACCCCCTGTAAGTCTCATATCTGCCCACATCTCTGGCTGAGACTGCATCAGAACCATTGTGGTCTCTCCTCCATCTATCACACTCTATGCCTATTATGATCACACTCACATACAGGGAATGAGAGTCAGGCCAAGGCAACTGTAGGCTTCCAATTCCTGCAAAGGAGGGTGTAGAAGGTAGTGGCCATGATGTTAAATTGACCAGCACATCCTAGTTTAGCTAAGCAGTAAATGTCTAGTCACAAGTACCTCTGTAATATAATGCTCTGTGGTAAAAATATTTTAAAATTTTTCCTTGCTTTTGCTCATTTTCAAAATTCATTCACTCATGGAACACATAAATTGAACCCTGACTGTGAGCAGAGCATAGTTTTACTTGAAATACATCTCCAGCTTCTTTTTCACTCAGAGAATTCTGGTTTTTAAAAATATTTACGTTCCCCTAGGTTTTGGTCTCCTCACATGCTTTCCTTTCTTCTCCTGGCTGTACTCCTGATGCAGTGGTGAGCATTTGTGTGGTAGTCTGAATAGACGTCAGGGCAGGGAATTTGGAGTTCTTTGGGTTTCACCTTCTCAATTCATTTAAGTAATCCACAGACACTCCTAAGTTATAGACCAGTCAGGGCTTTTAAATATGAATGGAGAACTTGTAAGAAGAAAATGCTACACGGCAAACTATGTGTATTCATTGTTATGTCCTCCGGCAGAAGCATCCTTCCCTAAGATTTCCGTAACAGAACTCCAGAAGAGGATGTCTTTGAGGAGAACACATTTGTTGGCATCAGCATGACCAGGATCTTTAGTTCAAAGGCCAAATTAGATGGCTGTGTCAATAGTAAGTCCTTTTCTTGTCTCTCAACTTCTGCAGCTCCAAGCAATTTTTGACATTTCTTGGCTTTACTGGTCTCTTACCCCTTGTGTGTATCTCTCTGTTTGATTAATTATGAGACACTACTCAAAAGGGATTAGTTTTTTTTTAAATAATTTTATTCGGGTCTCTTACAGCTATTATAACATTCAGTACATCATCTGCATCAAGCACATTTGCACACATGTTGCCACATTCATTTCCAACATTTTCCACTTGAGCCCTTGGTATAAGCTCCACTTAAAAAAAAAGCTATTTCCCCCCCTTTTATAAAAAATAATTTTATTGGGGGCTCTTACAGCTACTACAATATTCAGAGGTTCAAATACAGATATGTACATAGGGGCATATATTTATAAGGGAGGATGGGGAAAGAGATTAACGTGTATAAAATGGATTAGTTTTAGGACACACGCTGCTACTCTGGCTGTTGTTGTTTCCTGCTGTTGAATTGCTTCTCACTCACAGCAACCCCATGCCCAATAGCATGAAACACTCCATAACAAATCCATGATTTCTAAACAATACAGCATTTTGACACTTACCATGTATTCTGAAGGGTGGTCTTTCTCAGCTTATTGACACCAATCATCCAGTTGTGCTTTTTCCAAGACCCCGACAGTTCAATCAATAGTCATGCTTATGACTTAGTTTGGCTATTTCTTCCTCAGGTGATTAGTGAAGGAGAACCTTTTGAATTTTGGTTGCTAATAATACTTACCGTTCCCACTGTCTTTCAGAACCAATGCTGGTTTCTGATGGTAAATGACTAGCAGTAGGTTTTCCGGAGAGAATCTGGCAAGCTCTGGCTTCCAATATTTGCCATTTTCTGTGATGTAAATATTTGCACCATGATCAATGTTGCTACCAATTTAACTGTAAAGCATGCAGTGTTGGAAAGAAATGTACTGTGGAACTCCATTACATGTTTGTTTGTTTTTCATATAGATAGGATAGATATGAGTGATCAAAAACACAGATAATAGTAAAATAATTATAAAGTGATATGCTTTGAACATTGTAACCCTTGTGTTTAATTTGTTAGTGATAAGTTTATACAATTGTCTTTCTAGTAATGGCTGTGTCTGAAAGCCAGCTGGCAAAACCCCTGCACATTTAGCAATCTTATGAAGTGGTTCATAAGTGAGCTCCAGCATATCACTGACTATAATAGCATAGAATTTCTGGTTTAGTGAAACACTGCCTCAGAAATCAGCCTCATTTCTTCTTTTGATCCCCAGGTAATCAGTTATAGAGACCTTTCCATGTTGCTTTAAGAGTGGCAGAAGATAGCAGTAGGGGGTGCAGGTAGTTAATGTACTCAGCTGCTAACTGATAGGCTGCAGGCGTATATCTTCAGGAGAAAGGCCTGTGGTCTACTTTGAAACAACCAGCCACTGAAAACCCTAATGGAGCACAGTTCTTCTCCAACTCACGTGGGATTGCCAGGAGTCAGATGGCAACTGGTTTGGCGGTGGAGTAGGAGTTAGCCTTCTGAGAGTTTCAGCCCTCTCCTTATGCAACTCACATTAATCTTCCAATCTTCAATATACCATTTCCACGTGCAGTGTCTCTGGATGGACAACTTGCTGTCCTACTTGTTGGTCAGCTTGGAGAAAGATCTACTAGGATCTTGCATTAGCAGATTGATCCTGCTGAGGAAGTCAGCCTCTCCGTCACCAGTAGCCAGGACTGGCTGGTCTGGCCCCGTGGCTAGGCTAATGCTCTGCTGCTGACTTCAGTTTAATGACCATGTCACCACGGGGGCTGTGATAATTGTTATTGGCTTACCAGTTGGGATAGGTACATAATCTGGTGTCAAGTTGAGACTATTAGGAGTGAAGGAGTAGAGTTTAGCTTGTCAATCAGGCGAAACTTGACCTCATTTGGAGACGCTATGGAGATAAATAGCTCACTGGAGGTCTCTTACACTGTGAGACGTTCCTATTGCAAGCCACAGGGGGCGATGCTGATGGCAGCCAGAGCCTTGTTGTTGGAGGAGCCACATGGAGACCCATGTCAGCGCTAAGATGTTTACCCTGCCACTGGGTCCACAAGACTTCACACCCACTGGCTTGTGATCTTTCTGAAGAGGAATTTATAGACTGGTATCAGACATATGGGCTAATACTGGACTTAGGGACTTGATCTGGACTGGGCTGGGATGTTTTCTTAACATACTGTTACTCTATTATATAAAGCTCATTCTGATACACATGAGTGTCTGTTAATTTGTTTCTCTAGTCCCACCCAGACGAACACACCAATTATCCCTTTCATCCTTTCAACACAATCCTCTGTCATTGAGTTGGTGCTCTCAACTAGTTGAAGCTTGGTTGTCGTTAGTGCCATCGAGTGGATTCAGGTTCACCGTCTCCCTAAGCACAGCAAGGAAACACTGCGTGGTGTGGCACCATCCTACAATTGTTCCCATGCTTCAGCCTTCTGTGGCAGCCACTGTGTCACTCCATCTTGCTGAGAGCTTGCCTATTTTTGCTGCCCCTACACTTCACCTTCTCTAGGGACTGGTCTTTCCTGGCAACATGTCCAAAACACGTAACATGAAGTCTTCCCATCCATGCATCTAAGGAACATATTTAGATTGTACCTCTTCTAAGACAGATTTATTGTGCCATTTGTCAGTCTGTGGTCCTTTCAATACTTTCTACCAACACTGCAATCCAAATGCATTGATTCTTCTAGTTTCCTTAGTCAACTTTCCTATGCATATGAGATAATTGAAAATATGATGGCTTGGGTCAGGCAGACCTCAGTCCTTAAAGGAACAGCATTGCTTTTCAATACTCTAAAGAGGTCTTATGTAGCAGGTTGACCTAATGCTACACGTCTTTTGATCTCTTGACTGCTGCTTCCATGTACATTGATTGTGGACCTGAGCCAGACACATTCCTTGATAATTTCTGCCTTTTCTCCATTTATCATGATGTTACCTATTGGTCCAGTTGTGAGGATTTGGGTCTTTTTAAAAAAATCATTTTATTGGGGACTCATACATCGTTTTTCACAATACATAAATAAGCATACTGTGTCAAGCACCCTCACATATCCACTTCTATTATTGTTCTCCAATCGTCTGCCTTTTCCCTTAAGTCCCTAGTATTGGCTTTTCAATTCCTTCCCCTCATCCCCTGCTCTCTCCTCCCCACCAACCCTCAATACTTTATACATTGTTATTGTTCTGTCATATCTTACACTGCCCGACCTCTCCCCCAACTCACTCCTTTGATGCCCGTCCTTCAATAGGAGCTTGTGTGTATGTTCTTGCCGTTGGTTCTGTCTCTCTACCCCACCTTCTCTCTACGCTTCCAGCATCTCCAATGTAAACATTGGCCCGAAGGGGCCCATCCATCTTGGTTTCCCCATATCTCCAGCTTCCCTCTATAGTAGTGTACCTTCTCCAGTCCATCTGGATTTGTAAGGTAGAGTTGGGACATGATGGTTTCTGTGGAGACAAGACTCCCTCCCTGGGTGGATTAGTGCCCCGGTCCCTCTGTTATCCTTTCACTTTTGAAGTCCCTTTTAACTCCCCTTCAACCCTCACCCTTCCCCCATTACTGTGTTGCCTCCAATGTGTACCTCCCTGGGTTTGGTCCTCCCTCCTCCCCTTACCCTATCTCTTGGGCCAGCTATTATGGTATAAGAGTCTTCTCTTTTATACTCACCACACTGTTTCTACTTACCTCAGGGGGCCCATGCCACACTTACCCGTTTGTGATTGACTGGCTTCGCTTAGCATAATTTCCTCCAGTTCTTCCCATGCAGAAATGTGTTTCATGTGCTCGCTGAGCTTTTGAGTGAGGCATAGTACTCCATTGTGTGTATGTGCCAGAGTTTGTTGATCCATTCATCTACTGATGGAAATTTAGGTTGCTTCCACGTCTTTGTGATGGTGAATTGTGCTGCAATACACATTGGCATGCATACCACTGGCTGTGGTTTATTTCTTGCCTCTTCTGGATATATATCCAATAGTGGCATAGCTGGATCATAGGGTAGCTCAACTTCCATTTTCCTTAAGTATCACCAGACTGCTTTCCATAGTGGCTGTACATATCTACATCACCACCAACAATGTGGAAGTGTTCCTATTTTGCCACATCCCCTCCAACATTTGTTGCACTCTGATTTTCTGATCTGGGCTAACCTCAAGGGTGTTAGATGATATCTCATGGTTGTTTTGATCTGCATTTCTCTGATGGCTATTGAGCCAGAGCATTTTCTCATTATTGGCCATGTGAACCTCCTCCCTAGTGAAGCTTCTTTTCTTTTCCCCATTTCTTCAAAGGGTTATCTGTTTTCCTCTTCTTGCAGGAAACAAGAGTATTGTGGATTTTTGTAATAAGCCCTTTGTCTGTTGTATCATTGTTAAAAATCCTCTCCCAGTCTGTGGGTTGCCTGGCTACCCTCTTGGTAAAGCCCTTTGATGCACGCATGTGTTTTATTCTTAGTAAGTCCCATTTGTCAATGCCAGGTTCCCTTTCAAGTGTACCCTGTCCTATTGCAGTTAGCCTTTGTATTTCCTGGGTCAAGATTCTCTTGCTAATCATTCTGATGGTTTGTGGTTTTACTTCCAGGTCCATGACCCGCCTCGAGTTTGTTCTTGTGCATGGGGTGAGGTAGAGATCCTGTTTCATTTTTCTACATGTAGATTTCCATTGTCTCCAGCACCGTTTGTTGAAAAGGGCATCACCCTCCCACTTGATGCTTTTGGGGCCCTTGTCGAAATCAGTTGTCTATATGCTAGTGGTTTTATTTCTGGGTTTTCTATTCTTTTCCATTGACCTGTGTATCTGTCTTTATGCCAGTACCATGCTGTTTTGTCCACTGTGGCTTTGTAGTAAGTGTGACAATGAGGTAAAGCCAGCCCTCCGACTGTGTTCTTAACCTTGAGGAGATCTCTGCTAGTTCTGGGCTTTTCCCCTCTCCACATGAAGTTGTTTTTCAGTTTTTCCAGTTCTCTGAAGAAGGTTGTTGGTATTTGGATTGGGATAGCGTTGATCTTATAAAGTGTCCTGGGTAGGATAGACATCTTTACTATACTGAGTCTCCCAATCCATGAGCATGGGATATTCCTCCACTTGCGGAGGTCACTTTTCGTTTCCTGTAGTAGGGTTGTGTAGTTTTCCTTGTAGAGGTCTTTTGTTTTTTTTGGTTAGATATATCCCAAGGCACTTCAATTTATTCTTGGCTATTGTGAATGGTACTGCTTTCTTAATCTCCTCTTCTGTGTTCTTGTCAGATGTGTAGAGCAGACCAATCGACTTCTGTTTGTTGATCTTGTATCCTGCCACTCTTCCATATTCCTCTATCGATGTTAGTACTCCGGATGTGGAGCTCTTGGGATTTGCGATGTAGGGAATCATATCATAAGCGAATAATAATAATTTGACCTCCTCCTTTCCCATTTGGATACCTTGGATGTCTTTTCATTGTCTTATGTTATTTGCTAAGACCTCCAGTACTATAGTCAATATCAGTGGAGATAAGTGTTATCCTTGTCTAGTCCCCTTCTTCAGAGGGATTGATTTAGTATTTACTCCATTGACAATTATGTTAGCTGTCGGCTTCTCATAGATAACTTGTATTAGCTTGAGGAGCTGTCCTTCTATTCCTTTCTGTCTGAGCATCTTGATTAGGAAAGGGTGCTGGATATTGTCATATGCTTTCTCTGAATCTATAGATATTATCATATGGTTCTTATGCTTCATCTTATCAATATGATGCATAATATTGATGGATTTACAGATCTTAAACCATCCCTGCTTCTCTGGGATGAATCTTCCCTGATCCTGGTGGACTTTGCTTTTTATATACTTTTGTATTCTATTGGCCAATATCTTGTTGAAGATTTTTGCATCTATGTTCATTAGCGATACTGGTCTATAGTTCTCTACACCTGTGGGATCCTTTCCCTGTTTTGG
This sequence comes from Nesogale talazaci, assembly GCA_004026705.1. Classification (NCBI taxonomy): domain Eukaryota; kingdom Metazoa; phylum Chordata; class Mammalia; order Afrosoricida; family Tenrecidae; genus Nesogale; species Nesogale talazaci. The sequence goes on along the minus strand of PVJH01025709.1, from coordinate 529 downwards.
TATCAAAGTTATACTGGTTTAATAAAATGAGTTGGAGAGTTTTCCATCCTTCTCTATACTCTGGAAAACTTCGTGGAGGATTGGTGCCAATGCCTCCCTGAAAGCCTTATAGAATTCCCCAGTGAAGCCATCTGGTCCAGGAGCTTTTTTTGTTGGTATATTCTTGATAACCATATCTATCTCTTCTCTTGTTATGGGTTTGTTTAGTTCTTTGACCTCTATCTGGGACAATCTAGAGAGGGATTGTTTCTCTAAGTATTTTTCCATATGTTCCAGATTGTTGAATTCGTTGGAGTACAGATCTTCGTAGTACTTTGTGATAATCTGTTTAATTTCATTAGGGTCTGTTGTGATTTCCCCCATTTCTTTCCTCATCCTGTCTATTGTTGCTTGTTCTTTCCTTTCTTTGGTCAGGTTTGCCAGTGTCCTGTCAATTTATTGATCCTTTCAAAGAACCAACTTTTTGCTTTTTTTTTTGTCTTCCCAGTGGTTCAACTCTGCCCTAATTTTTATAATTTCTTTTCTTTTA
>PVJH01025708.1:0-31077 GCA_004026705.1 Nesogale talazaci | reverse complement strand
GACCAACTCAATATCAATGAACCCATGACTTCCCATGCTCGTTTCAACGATGTAAGGTGTTGCTTGCTGTGTGAGTCCAGGTAGAGAAACAAATTCATAAACACACATATGTATATAAGGGAGAGGTTTGTATACAAAAGCAATGGAACATTGAGAAAGCATCCCAACCCAGTCCAGTCCAAGTCCATAAGTCCAATATTAACCCATATGTCCCATACCAATCAGTAAGTCCTCTTCAGACACACGAAGCACGTGCAATGACACCAGGACAATCACAGGCCAGTGAATGCAGAATCTGGTATATCCAGTGGTGGTAGAAGCATCCCAGTGCTGGCAGGAATTTCCCCATGGCTCCTCCAGTTTCCAGGGCCAAGAGTCTATCAGCATGTAATGTCTCCCCAGAAGTGAGCTGTTGTCTTGTCAGTAGAGTGTCTCTAAGGAACTGAGTCGTAAGTCTCTCACCTCCAAGGTGGAAATACAGCTGGATTTCCCAGAATTCTCAGGAGAAAGCCATGCTCACACAGAGAGCTCATTGGCTATCTCCAGATTGAAAGACTAGACTCCACATCTACACTCCCAATCCTGAAATTGACACGAGATTGCATGACCCCCACACTTGCTGTGAAAAACAGCCACACAGCTTCCTGAGTCAGCTCTGGATGCACGAGTGTGGGTGACGCCTTCGGAGCTGCCTGTGAAAGTGGGCATGGCAGCCTTTGGTAGATAAATTACTGCTTTGTTATGAGCTGATGTTTGCACTCACCTACTGTTTCAGATAGGAGTCGTGGTTGGTCACGTGTTCTGTCAAAGGTTGACAGTGCAGTCCCTGCGTCCCCTCACCATCCATCCCAGCTATCTGCTTCTGGGCAGTCACAGCCCGGAAAGCCCTGCACACATGAGTGAGAACGGACTTGCCCGTGCTTATGAATTCAAGAGCTCCCCCCACATGGGCACTTAGTTTGACACACACCCCCCTCCCCAGGCCCCAGATTTCCTGCCATCTCACAGACACACCCGTGGATGTCCCCAGCAGTGTCTTCACACCTGAATTGTGTGTGTGTGTGTATTCTTTGAAATGTATTTCTCTGAAAGTTGGTGCTTCCAATCGGCTCAGAATGCGGCATATATGACTTAGACCTACAAGTCCCTCGTTCCTAATCAAATCCCATCCTGAAAGACAAAGGGAATATTAAGCACACTCTCGGGAAAAGTCATTGCAGAAATATAGGCACAGCAGACAGAGGCCAACACATCCTTTCAGATGGGGGTGGGGGGGTGGTGAAGGGGTGGTGTCAGTCCAGCCAAACCTGCTGGGCTTTGGGAAATGCATTTCCGTTTGGGCTTGCTTGCTAGGGTGCCGCAGTGATGGGATGTTTTCCTTCAGGTTGAAGTAATCAACTACTTAAAGCCCGGGAACTAACTTGCATCCATGGTTCCTGAGCTGGAAGGACACAAAAGTTGTGGACATAGGGCTTGATTAGAGTTTTTTAATCTGTATGTTCTCTATAGGTGTGTTGGAGAAATATAGGACTTTGCACGGTTATATCCTCTCCAAAATATTAAGCAAACTTTAGCAACTACTTTCCAGCATTTGGTGGGAGGTCAGATGCTTGCAGATATTCTCACAAAAGGCTCTAGCTATCCAGAGGCCATTGTCTCTCCCACAAAAGATAGGGCTGACTCCCTGCTATTAAGACAATGGGTCACTTTCCCTGAAAACTTTGGCTAAATCAAGTCTCCAGCCCAAGGGCAATCAAGGTTGGACCACCATCATCAATCTGGGTTCTGCCCTCCTTGTCACCAATACTCATCACTGTATAATCTATAGGATAACCCCTTCCTGTGAGGTCTGTCCTTACCTGTAATTAGGGGCCCTGCACACCTCCAAACGATATAGAAAGCTTGGTCCGAATAAAGGAGTTCTCTCTCAGCCACCTCTCCTTCCCCAACCTCTGTCCCTCTCCTCCCTATTCCCTTTCCCAATACCCTCTCCTCCTCCTGCCCACTCCTTCTCCACGTGGACCACCAAGTGGGGTTGAGGTGAGCAGGCAAACAGGAAATGTGTCTGACTCAATTATTTCTATCTCTCATATTTTCTATGACTTTAATCTACTATCAATTAATCACTGTACAATTGTGCCTACCGGATCCGTGGTGATATGTTAGAGGTTGGTCCTCTAACATAGTTGTGATTGCTAAATTAGAAGTCAAGGAAATAAGGACTAGGGGCCTTTTGTAAGTTTTTTTTATTTGTATGTATATATATGTATGTGTGTATTTACTTTTCTTTTTGTGTGTGTGTGGCATCACTGCCCTGGTGGGAGTAAGAAGCCCAGCCTTGCTTCTGAAGAGCTGCTGCTGGATTCGAACCGCCAACCCTGTGAGCTCCAGTCCTGCACACAACCACTGCCTCACCAGGGCTCAGCCTATATTTACTTTTCAAGGATTTAACAGAATGCTGAAAACGTTGAAAATGAGGGAGACCATCAATCAGAAGACCTGACAATGAGTTCCAATACACCCATGGTCATGAGAAGGGTACTGGACGGGGCGGAGTTTCATTCTGTTATAGGTGAGGTTGCCACGCGTCTCAGTAACCAACAATAACCATTTTAGTGCTGATAGAGAACACATCCCTCTTTCTCTCTCTCACCCCCTCCACCTCCCTGGGCTTCTGGTCCCCTTTCAGAAGTGTCAACTATGCAAAGCTCTTCCTTATTGAAGCACTGCCCCTGAAGCATCATCACAGACTATATTTTGCAGAGAAATGGGTCTCAAGACAGGGAACTTGATGTTGGAGTTGGCGTCACCATGTCCTCGCTCTCTGAACTTAAAGCATCATTTCAGGCCCTGGGCCCACACTGTTCCTAGGTCGTAGAACATAAAATTATAATAGTGTCTCACATCGTTGTTGGATGACCGTGCACAAGACACAAGTATGCTAGGCTCTGTCTTTTAGAAAGGTAAAGTGTTATGCAAGTGTTGATGTTTAAAATGAGGGGTGGATGCAGAAAATAGATGGGTTGCGTAATGGTTGTAGGGGATTTTGTTTTTAATCCCGAAATCATTTGGGCTCTGAATTTTTCCCCATTACCAATAGGCTTACAACAAAGAGTCATTAAAAAAAAGAAGCAAGATAGAGAAAGAAACGTAGCTATGGGCAACCACTAGGATAGGTTAAAATCAGTTTTCTAAAGAATATATGTCTTTCATTTCTCTGTCCTCAGGGGTCAATAGCCGCAATCAGCTAGGAAAAAGGCAAACTATATGGTGAATCCACACCAGTCCAGAGATTTGCCTTTACAGGCTATAATCACATTGTCAAAGTACTCATTTCTAGTTTTCTCTTTTGTACCATCTTTTTCTTGATCTATGTTCAGTGAAAATCTCCCTTAGGATTTTGTGAAGATAACAATCTGAGTTGGTTTTTTTTGTTTTTGTTTTTGTTTTTAAGTCTGAAAAAATTTACCAGTGCCTTCTCTTCTATTCCCTTTTGGGAAACTTGAAATGAATATTATTCTGTAACAGATCAGTATATATATTTTGTTTGTTTTTGGCATCACTGCCCTGGTGGGAGTAAGAAGCCCAGCCTTGCTCCTGGAGAGCTGCTGCTGGATTTGAACCACCAACCCTGTGGGCCACAGTCCCATACACAACCAGATAAATGTTTTCTTGAAAATGGGTTTTATCGAGTTTTTTTTTTTTACATTTGCAAAACACGGTTCAATCACGTTCGAAATGTGTCCACTTCTCAGATATCTATCCACCTCTCTTCAACAGGAGGCCTGGGAGCCCTCATGCTATAGTGGTTACAAATGAGCTGCTAATCACAAAGCCAGCTGTTGGAAACCACGAGAAGCTCCACAGGAGAAAGACAGGCTTTCTGTTCCCTGAGAGTTACAGACCTGGAAACCCACAAGGAGGGGCAGTTCTACCCTGTCCTCTCTGCACCCAATGAGTTGAAATCAACCCCACAGCAGTGGATTTGTTTTATGAAGCCACGCGCAAAGGAAGGCTTTACAGGCACCTCTCTGGCTTGCACCTGTCTGTTCTTAAACACAGGACCTCCCGAGGAATGTGAGCTTAGCGCTAATGTGATCTCAGTCACTGGCCATCAAAAGAAATCAAGGCTTTAACTAGCACAGACCTCTGCTTAATTCAATGAGGACAGACATTGACTCGATGGACTTTTCCCCTCTCTCTGTTCTGTCCCCATCACCCTCCTTGAGCTCTTTCTGGATGATACTGGCTTTGAACGGGTGGCTATTCAATATCCAACGTTCGTGAAGCTGTTACAATGCAGAGTAACGTTTGCCATGTGTGAACAGATGACTTGCTGGCAGCTATGAGCAACAATGTCTGATCATGATCTAGTAGTAGACATCTAGATTTTTAAAGTTGGGGCAATATTTGGTACACTTGGAGCCCTGGTGGCATAGTGGTTACATTCTGGGCTACAAACAGCAAGGTTCACAGTTCGAAACCACTAGTTGTTCCATGGGAGAAAAAGGAGGTTCTCTGCTCCCATCAAGAATTATAGACTCTTCCTCCCACCCCTATCATGATCCCAATTCTACCAGACAAATCCAGCTAGACCGGGGGATGAACACTGGAGTCAAAAACATGGGGAATTCAGGATAGATGATCCCTCAGGACTAGTGGTGGGAGTGATGATACTGGGAGGGTGGAGAAGCAGAAAGGGGAAACAATTGCAGGGATCTCCATATTACCTCCCCCCTGGGGTACAGACAACAGGGAAGTGAGTGAAGGGACAGCTTGGACAGTGTACAATATGAAAAAGTAATAACCATTTGTACATTATTCAGGGTTCTTGGGGGGGGCGAGGGAAGGGAAATATGGGGAGCTGGTCCTGGGGGCCTAAATGGAGGGAGGATGTTTTGAGAATGGTGATGGCAACAAGTGTGCCAACGTGGCCTGCATGCAATCGATGTATATATGGATCGTGATGGGAGTTGTATGAGCCGCCAATAAAATGATTTATTTTTTAAAAAGGAGGGGAGAAGAGGAACTTATACCAAGGGCTACAGTAGAAAATATTTGGAAATGAAGATGGTGACATGAGTACAAATATGCTTGATATGAATGATGTATTGAATGTTATAAGAGCTGTTAGAGCCCCCAATTAAATCATTGGGCGGGGGGGGGGGGAAATGTTGCAGTCTCAGAAATGCACCGGGCAGTTCTACCCTGCCTTATGGATTTGCCATGAGTTAGAATTGACTTGATTGCTGTGAGTCATTTCATGGACTTATTGTGAAGACTGGGAACTCCAGAACACCTTGTTGTGTTCCTGTTGAAGGCTAGTTAGCCAATGACTGCCGCACTTGGGACACAATGTCAATAAACTAAACCTTCCTCCCAAACAAGACCACAATTAGTGAGGAAACAATGGAACCTAGCAGGAATTGTATTTTACTTGGGCGTCTGTGATGCATAGTGCCTCTTGTATTAAGAGCAAAGGTGTCACCTTGAGCCCTGAGCTGCACCTGACCCAAACCTCCGTCTTTTCAGTCACCTCCCATCAATATGAAAACTGCACAGCAAAGAAAGATGACCACAGAAGAATTGGTGCTTTCAATGATGGTCTTCACAAAGAATGACCATGGTGCTGTGGCCTGCCAGAGCAGACAAGTCTGCCTGAGAAGACATGCAGCCAAGGAAGAGTGCCCCTGAGAGGCAAGGGTGGCAAGATTTGTCAAGCAGGTGTGCTCTGGACACCTTATCAGGAAGAAATGTAGGAGGACATCATACTTGGTCAAATATTGGGGTGGGGAGGGGGCAGGGGCAAAACCTGCAACAACGTAGAGGAGCACAGTGCCTATCACAATGACCTGAGGCGTAACTTCATATGTGACGCTGCTGAGGACTGGGCACTGTTTGATTCTGCTGTGCATTGTGTTGTCAGATGGCATCAAATGACAGCAATGGCACTGAGTGTCTTGATCCGCAGATAACATCATGCTTGGCTTCTTCTTCTTCTTTTTTTTTGACTGTTGAGAATTTGTATATAGAAAACCAAGGTGTGCAAAAACCACAGGGGAACGAGAGAACTAGGCAGGCTCTTACGAAGTAATACAAAGAACTGTTTATTTGGACATGCTCATATGTCACAAAAGTATTTAAGTCCATTTCACATTTACTTGGCTTCCTTTCATAGTCACTCAGTGCAGTGCTTAGATCTGATGAGTAAGAAATCTGGAGGGATTTTAGGCTGTGACCCTACCCTTTTTTTAAAAAAAATTTTTTTGTTTTAATTTTTATCTATTTCCCCTATTATCCATGGACTATAACACCAACTATATGTAAGTGCATGGCCCCATCACCTCGAAAACAATGATGTGATCCCTAGAAACCACCTCTCTTTCTTTCTTCTTCTTTTTAGCATTTTCTTTTCCCACCCTCCCTCCCTCCTTACCTCCCTGTTTGGGCTCATTACAGTCTAGAAAATCTTTTCCTTTCCCCCCCTTTGTTTCTCCCCCATTCCACCCCCGCCATCCTGTCTTTCATTACGGTGATGTCATGAAATATTTTTCTTTATGTGCTTGACTAATTTTGTTGCGTATAATATCCTCCAATTTTGTCCATGTCGTAAATGGTTCTGTGGCTTCCATGTTGTTTTTCAGAGGTGCATAAAATTCCACTGTGTGTATGTGTCCCATTTTATTTATCCAGTCGTCCACTGATGGGCATTTTGATGGTTTCCATCTTTTTGCTACTATAGAAATTACTATGACAAACTGTGAATGTGCATCTATATGTTCAAAATGTTTTGTTCTTTATGTCTTTGGGGTATATGCCAAATACAGAGATTGCAAGATCTCAAGACATGTGTGTGCATAAACACCTCTGTTCATTTTGTTTTTCATTTGTCCTAGGAACTTCTTGTTCCATGATTTCTTCTCTGCTGCTCTCTTTCTCATTGAGTGAATGTTTTCCGGTGTGACATCTTAGATGCATTCATGGTATTTTCCTGGCATGGTAAAGTCATCTTTTAGCTACTGTGTTAGTGTTTGCCATATACGTCTCAACTGATCAGTATCACCTTCAAATATACAGTAGGGGAAATCATTAATGTATGGACATATTACTTCTCTATAACTCTAGTCCTAATCCTCCTTCCTGCCCCCACTTGCCCCCTTTGGGCATTTTTGTCACATGTAACATCTATTAATGCTGCAAACCCAACAATACATGGATTCTTTCACCGTCTGCCATCATTTCCTGAACCCAGTCCTGCTTTGCTTCCATCCACTTCCTGTGTGCTGTTATCACAAAATATTCTTGATGTTGCATTTCTATTTACAATAGGCCTAACAAAACTTCATATACATATTATTTGACATAGGTACTTTCAAAGTCAGAAAAGGAGAAAGGTTTGGATAGAGAGTCTCTATTATAATTACATGCTGAATTTGAATTATGATCTTTAAGTTACTTGCTTTTTGCCTAAAGAACTTCCTTTCATGTTTCTTGTAAGCTGGGTCTACTCACAGCAAATTCACTTGGTTTTTGTTTTTCTGTGTCTTTTTGTCACCTTCCTTTTTGAGTGATGACTTTGCTGCATGGAGATTTTGAGTTGAGAGTGTTTTTTCTTTTTTCTTTGAGCACTTCGAATATGTTAGGCATGGTCTTTGATATCTATTGCTTCTTCTGAAAAGTCAGCCGGTAAAGCTTATTGGGATTTCTTTTTAAACAATGCATTCTTTTGCTTTGATGCTTTTCAGAATTTTCTCCTAGTCTTTGACTGTCAGTATTTTTATTATGTCTCTATGAGTCTCTTTGAGCTTCTCAGAATGGAGTTTATTAAACTTTCCTGTGTACATAGGTTGTTGTTTCTCAAAATATTTGAGAACCTCTCAGTCATTATTTCCTGGGAATATTTCTCTCCTCTTTTATTTTCCTCTGGCCCTCTCATAAAACATACTTTTGGTACATGTAAATAATCTTATATAATTGTTCCTCTTGGTATTTTGTTATTGCTTTTCTTCCAATACATTATAAGTCATGTCTTGTGACATTATTTTAATTTTAAACAGTAGTCTTTTAAAGAAATAACAATAAGTAAAAATAATGTTTTACATTTCTTGACTTTTGTGCTGTCTTTTATGTAATTCTGACTTTCTGTCATTTGAAATAGCTTTGAGTTTCATCTAATATTACTTCCCTTCGGTGTAAAGTAAATCATTTAGACCTGTTGAAAATGTTCTGGTAGCGTTGTTCATTTATTGCAATGTGTATGCCGCTCACTGGGGGTTGGAAGTGTATTTCCACTAGAATTATTATTTAATAGCATGATTTTCCTTTTCACACAAGCAAGGTGGGGTTTCAATGTTGTCTAGTCTCTGGTGATGTATCTATGGAGAAGTCTGCCACCATATGTACTGTGGCTCAATGATATCCTTTGTCCTTGTGACTATTTCCTCTTTATCTTGGACCTTTAACTATGAATTGCATAGGGATGATTGCCTTTGTACTTAAACAGCTCCTGTGGGGCATTCTGAACACTTGGAAACACATACCAATATTTTTATATCACATTTGAGCAACTCTGCTTTACTATTTCATCAAATATTTTTATGCTCTGTCTTCTTCTGTGATTCAGATTGCACATATATTAGACTATTTGGTAGTGTTCCACAAGTCTTTGAAATCTGTTCACTTTTTATAGCAGTCTTTCCTGCTTTGTTCTTCAAATTGAATAATTTATAATGGTCACGCTTTAGGTTCCCAAATCTATTTTTACATGTCCAATCTGCTGTGACTATTTCATTTAGTGCAATTTTAATTTTGATCGTCATACTTTCCAATCCTATAAATTCCTGTTCCATATAATTTTGGTCCCTTTTCTGATTTGTTATGACCATATTTTTCTTATCTTCTTGAATGAAGCTGTAAAATATGCCTGCTAATTCTAACATCAAGATATTCTCAAGATTATTTTTTTCTCTACTGAATATGGAAGCTACCTTTCTGTTTGTTCTCCTGTGTAGTGAATTCTGATTGTGTATTGGAAATTCGAGCTTCTTTGATTTCCCTGAATGATATATTTAGTTACTGTATGTGTTTAAAAGTTTTAGGGACACATATATGTCTTACAGTTAGATAGTTTAAATATATTTAAAATAGTCATCACAATCCATTTTAGATCATTTTCTTCATTATTCTGTACATTATTACCAGCCCCTCCCTTATCCCCTATTAATTTCATTATTGTATCTGTGGATTAATCTATCCTAGATTTCACTGAAAGAAATCCTATCCAAAACATGCAACAATGACAAGAAAATAAGACACAGGAAAACCCCAATCCAAATGAAAGCATATGATAATAGAAATCAGAACAAATTTAAAATGGCTCAAAAGGGAACACAAATTACAAGATGTCAAAATTTAACCTCACTCTATCTGTAGTAATCTGCTTTCTAATGCACTCTGGAGTCAAGACTATTCACATCCCTGGCCAATGTCCCTAGGAATTCAATTGGGGCTCAATCTTCATGGGGATTTACACGTGGGTCTGGGGCTTTTATTCTCCTCTGAAGTCTTCTGCAACTGCTGAGTTCATAATTGAAGCTCTTATACAATTCCCTCCTCTGATCTTGAATTTTATCATTTAAAATTCTTAGATCACATGGGCTGGTATGCACCTTAGTTAACACCCCACTTAGGTGGCTTTTAAAGAGAACTTTTCTTTCTGGTAGGTGGGCACCATCTTTACTTCTTCAACACACGCTGCAGTAGCACCCATTATCTTCACTTATTCAGAATCTTTTGATTTGGGGTCTTGTAGGCAGGTTAGTGTCTGAATGACTACTGTGAACTCATCTTAGGTGTTTCAATGCTTTACTGGTGGTAGTAAGCTTTTAACACTATGCTTGAGCACAGCTATCTCCTGAACTCTTTTGATGTCTTCAAACTCTGTCTTTTCCTTTGGATCTCGATGAGATGTGGTTTTGAAATTTGAGAAGGCAGACCTAGTGGAAGTCTTACTTTAGATCACTGCCCTTTAACCATACACAACCTCAATGCAGCCAACATTGTAAACTGAGTCATAGTGAGTGTCTCTCAATTCTGTTGAGGTCCAAACTCCAACGCCTTCAAGCAGCTTTGATCACAGTACATCTGTTTGGTCACTAGCTATCTATCATAGCAGTTCTTTGAGAAGCCTTGTGTGTTTTTCTGCTTGTGCATTGCATAACCCCAATTTCCAGGGGGTGTCTCATTCTCTGGGGTCCTTCCTAGGGTGGGGGTCTCATCTCCCCCCACACCCTAGCAGTTCTCTTCCTTTCGGTGCACAATTGTGAAGCTTTCCATAGCTTCAGCAACCTCAAACTTTGCCCTTTGTCTTTTGGGGTCACTAAAAAGACACTTCTTTGCTTTGCCTGCCACACCTTGTGCTGCCATAAGGGATCAGTCCAGGGTATTCATGAAATCTCATGAGTTTTCCATTTCTCAGGGTCTGCTTTCTCTTAAGCTTCCCATTGTCCAGTGACTAAAAATATTGCCTCATATATTTTGTCTACATGTTTATGGAAGGACACCTGGTCTTGTTGAGGTTAGAAGCTGAGGTTCCTATATTCTCATATTTCTTTGATCTCTCTCTTTTTTAAATGACCATGTGTTAACTTTCTCTTTTTCCTTAGTCTTTCACTGTTTTTTTTTCTATTTTCAGAGGCATCTGTTTTGATGTTTCTTAATTTAAAATAGTTTGTATTCTCTGCATTCTTATGTGCTTCAAAAATGAGAATCTACACAATAACCAATGTAAAATATGTGCTCCAGTAGTTTATGAATGATAAATCATGTGCAGTGTTTACAAGGTCAGTAGGTATAGTAGCTATCAACTGCTCTCTCTTTTTAGTTAATAAATCTCTAACAGCCTGTAGTATAAAAACTGAATTTTTATCAAACACACATCAGGTTTACATTCAGATTTACAGCTAACATTTGCATACATGGATACACATGAATCTAACCTTGATGACAAAGATAAACAGAATGAAAATAGCAACAACCATAGATTTTTGCATTCTATACTCTTTCCATCATTTTGTTGCTTGGTGTTTGGAAAGTAAATGACATTCATTTCAAGAAGCACTTACTCAAAACTAAAGAATAGAGTACTATTATTAAATTCACTACTACCGGTTCGATTTGAAAATGCCTTTTTAAATATTGCTTGTCCTGTAAATAATTTATAAGAAGATTTTTTTGATAGACTCATATGAGTAATGCTTAGGTAAACCATACCTTTTGAGAGATTTTCCTTTAATCTAGTATCTTTCATCTGGTGGTGTAATGGGTAATGAACCAGCCTAGTAGCCACAAGGTCAATTGTTCTAAATGACCAGATTCTCTGCTGGAGAAAGAGGAGATGTTCTGTCCCCATTAGAGTCACAGTTTTGGAAACCCAGAGGGGGCAATTCTAGTCTTATAGATTCGCTCTGAGTTGGAAGCTCCTTGGCGAAAATCGAGTTTGGATTTTTCTTTGGGTCTTGCTCATGGGAATGAAATCATCACTAAGGGTAAGCTGGAAGGCTACTTCCAGTCTCCAGTGGCACATTTCAGAAGCCTTCTTGAGTTTTACTACATATCTGGCAGTGTCGAATGAGTCATCCATCATTCATGTGGTCAGTGTCTGCTTGCTTGCCTCTAGACTAGGTGTCTGTTTGCAAACCTTGGCCCCTCAAACCAGAGAAGCCTTTGAATTGTACAACTGTGAACAATCACATAATACACAATGCTGTCATAGATAAACTAGGACCTGGGGGTAAAGAAATGTTTCCTTTTTGTTGTTGTTGTTGTTGTTCATTTTCCAAAATTAATTGTGTGTGAGTCCAGGTAGACTAGAGAAACAAATTCATAAACACTCATATGTGTGTATAAGAAAGAGTTTCATATACAAGAGCAGCTGCACATTAAGAAAACTTCCCAACCCAGTGCAGTCCAAGGTCATAAGAAGGATTTTAGCCCGCATGTCTGGTACCAATCTATAAAGTCCCCTTCACACTCATGCATGTGCAGTGACACCAGGACAATCACAGGTCCGTGGGTGCAGAGTCTTATGTATCTCGGTGTTGCCAGGAGTCTCCCTGTGGCTCCTCCAGCTTCCAGGGCTCAGGATCCATCAGCATGCTGCCATGTGTCTTGTCAGCTGCAATGTCTCCCAGGGAGTATTATCAGTGGAAAGTCTCCAAGGAAGTGAAATAAGGGAGAGAGTCTCTCTGCCTCCAAGAAGAAATGACCACATTTCCCAGAATTCTCAGGAGAAGGCCACGCCCACACAGAGGTCTCAATGGCTCTCTGCAGATTGACAGGCTAGACTCCACCCCTACCCTCTGCATCCTCAAATTGACACCAGATTAGGTGACTGCCACAAACAGTTTCCTTCTTTTCCCTAATTCTATCATCACCATCCATATTCCTCACGCTGCATGGGAATCACGTCTAGGTTTCATTCCCAAAGCTAGAAAGTTATATCTGAATGGATTTTATATATTCCACATATGTAAAGGGCTCTTGATAACCCTAACCCCATCTCAAGAAAATGACCGATGTTGTCTAGAGATCATTGGTTCTGAGTCTTAGCCACCCTGTGCACAACAGAAGGAAAAACACCGCTGGGTCCCATGTCATCTTCACAGCCCTTCCAATGTTTGAGCCATTGTTGCAGCCACAGCCTGAACCTATCCCATTGAGGGTTGCCTTCTTTTCCCCAATCCCTCTCCCTTACCAAGCAGGATGCTCTCTCTCAGGGATTGGTTCCTCCTACTTCCATGTCAAGGGACGAGAGGCAAAGTCTGGTTGTCCTCCTTCCAAAGAGTATTCTGGCTGTGTTTCCACCGAGACAGACTGGTGCATTTTACTGGCCATCTAGAATGAATGAATGAGTGTGCTCAATACGCTTCACCAGCACCATTTTTCAAAGCCATCACTGTCTTGATTCGTCGTCCAGCTTTCTTGATGCAGGTGAATCGATTGAAAATAATAGTGCTTGGGTCTTAGGCTTCTTGGGGGTCTTAGCCTGAAAGACATTCTTAACTTTTAACAGGTTTTTTTGATATACAATTCATATGCGATTCAATAGTTTACACATATTAACAGAATTGTGCAATCATTACCACGGTCAAATTTTTTCTTTCTTTCTCTCTTTCTTTCTTTCTTTCTTTCTGTTTTAAATCATTTTACCAGGCACTTTTACAACACTTATCACAATGCATCCATCCATCCTTTCTGTCAAGCACATTTGTTACTCTTGTCATCTTCAAGACAATTTGCTTTCTATTTGAACCCTTGGTATCAGCTGCTCCTTCCGCCCCTCTCCCCATTCCCCCTTCCTCATGAACCCTTGATAATTTATAAATTATTATAACTTTGTCATATCTTACACTCCCCAACGTCTCCCTTCATCCACTTCTAGTTGTCTGTCCCCCAGGGAGGAAGTTAGATCCTTGTAATCTGTTCCCCCTTTCTAACCCACCCTCCCTCCACCCTCCCAGAATCTCCACCCTCCCAGTATCACCACTCTCACTGATGATTCTGAAGGATCATCTGTCCTGGATTCCCTGTGTTTCCAGTTCCTGTCTGTACCAGTGTACATGCTCTGGTCTAGCCAGATTTCTAAGGTAGAATTGAGATCATGATAGTGGTGGGGGTGAGGGGGGATGCGGAGAGAAGCATTTAAGAGCTAGAGGAAGGTTGAATGTTTCATCCTTGCTACACTGCACGCAGACTGACTCATCTCCTCCCCATGACCCTCTGTAAAAGAAACTCCAGCTGCCTACAGATAGACTTTGGATTCTCAGTCTGTACTCCCCTTCATTCACAATGATATGATGTTTTGTTCTTTGATGCCTGATACCTGATCCCTTCGACATTTTGTGGTCACTCAGGCTGGTGTGCTTCTTCCATGTGGGCTTTGTTGCTTCTCAGCTAGATGGCTGCTTGTTTACCTACAAGCCTTTAAGATCCCAGACGCTGTATCTTTTGATAGTTGGAGGCCATCCGTTTTCTTCAGCACTTTGCTTAAGTGCACATTTGTCTTCAGCCATAAGATTTTTTTTCAACAAACTGTCTTTTTTTTATTTTTTAGCATTGATTCTTTGCTTGTGGGTGGCTGGCTATTCATAAGCCTCAGAGCATAGAAACTCTGAGGGGATTCTTAGGAATTGTGTTGCTTTAAATTGTTGACTGACCCCTCTCAGTTTATATGGAAACAGTTGTAGTCAATCTAGTCCTAACCTAAGACATTCCCGCATTCTTCAAGGGACATTTTTGAGTAGTATGTGATTAACTTTGGAGAGTGAAACATATGGACCTGCACAGATTTTCACATGGCTAAACTTGCTACCAAGATATCTTTTAATCATCTGATCTGGTGTCAGTCATGCCTGCTTCCAGTAACAGATAATCACCTATTAAAATGACCTTCCCAGCTTTCCAAATCAGATGTGTGATCGTGGGATCTTATCAGCTTCCTTCCTTCTCAATTAATTTAAATAACAATAAATTATTTTTGCAGTGTCATCTGCGATTGCTAGCGAGGTTGTCTGACAACACTGAAAATCTGCCAGTGAGACTTCTTGGTTTGCTTTTTCTGTTAGTGCATTTGGTACCTTCTCTTTTCAGGCTTGGCTCCAGTGAGAACCTTTGGGGCCTTAGCTAATGAGCCTCTCTGACGTCAACCAAGGCTGAGACTGAGGGAGACACTTGTGCATTTGACAAACAATGGAGCTAGAGCTAATGAGTGGGCCCCAGTCTTTTCTATGTCCATAATCAGGAAGTTGTGAGAAACTGGGGGATAGGCAACATCGACAACTTGGAATCCTAGATTCTGTTCACTCTTCATTGACCTGTGAAATAGAATGGGACAAGCCAGAGGTCACATATACAGCCAGAGGTCACATTTCAGTTCCAGACACCACCAAACAATCGACGATCTGCGTATTTGTAGGACTGTAAATTTCCACAGTGTGTTATAAAAAAAAAAATCATTTCCTGAAATGGTCTGATGTGACGTTACACTGTATTTAAGAAAACTACAAAATTTTCAAAGGGTTTGAAATAAATTCTCTCCGGGTTCTCAACACTCCTTCTTTTTCAAGTCAGATTCTATTTTGGGGCCAGGCTAATGGTGAGGGTGCAGAGAGAAACTGCCAAAGCATCTGTGCTATGGCTGCTTTTTCTGATGCCAGTGCCTGGCTGTTGCTAAGAGAAGATAAGGAAACAGTGGCTCCTCGTATTTTATTGAACAGACTGCACATAAATTTCTACTCTGACCAGGAAAGCGGGTGCTTTATTGCAAACAGAATGACTTTCTAAGCTAGAGCGTGGGTTCTAAGTACTCCATCATACAGAACTCAGTGCTGACAGGCAAGTCACAGTCTTTTGGGTGGAATATTCTTTTTATATATTTATAAGAGTGATATATTATACCTGTGTGGTCATCAAACTATATCCGATACCCCATTTGAGCTCTACAACACAGTGGTCAATTGAGATAATCATGGGCCCATTTCGGGGCATGACTTTACTTCTTATTATAGTTTTAACATAAATTTTTCTATCCTTATGGTGTAAATGATAAATTTTCCACATGTCTGAGATGTAGGGACGTAAAATTGTATACTTTGTATTTTTCATGGGTTTTCTAGAGCCACTTAAAATTGGATTCATAGGTTAAATCGTGTAGATGTGAATAGTTATTATGGCTTCATGTTCGGTGTTTTATACTATTTCACCATATAATGATTGAAAAACTTATTTATGCATTTTATTTTTTAGTGGACTTTGCTTCTAGAATTTTGTTTGTTTGCTTGTTTGCTTTACAATCAACCATGCTGTGCATAATCTTGTCACCTTGTTCATGTGCAAGGGAAGTACTTACTTAGATAACCTATTCATTCTAACTTCACTACAGAATGTTGGATTTATCCTCAAACACTGATACCAGTGTACATTCCCATACCTTGTTCTGTGATGGCATCATATAGCCAGAACTTGGAATTATCAGAACTTTTCATAACTGCCAATGAGTATAAAGTGGTATCTAATTGTGGTTTTAACTTGTATTTCTCTGATGATGAATGAAGTTTCAGCATCTTTTTATATGTCTCTGTGAAGGACAGTGTGACCTTACGGTCATGTCTGATTTGCTCTGGCACCCTCCTGGGGAATGAGAATCAAATTCATCAACCCAAGGCTGGTTCTGACGAGGGGAAGGTCAGACATACTTCTACCCTCCAGCTATTTTTACCAATCTGGTCACCAATTATTTCCCCCCTGGCACGATCTATGTCACTGCTAGGTGGAATAATTCACTGCAATGGCCACCTGGAGTTCACAGACAATTTGCTTAATTATGGAGTTTATTCATCTAGTCTTTTTACTCTCTCTCTTCCTGATGGACAACAACTAAATTAATTTTATAATACAAAAGTGTGGCTGCTCTCAATCAAGAAGACACTGCTGCATCTGTGAAGAGGACAGCAGTCCTGTCATCTGGTTTGGCTTGTACAAAGGTGATAATCAGTTCATTTCAAGCTGGTGGCCCACCAGGTGGCCCACTGAGACCCTGCACTGACTCACTCTCTTCTCATCGATAAAGACTAGGCATAGCCTTGGTTTCTTCTCCAATTGAAGAAAGAAAGAAAGAGAGGGAGGGATAAAGACAGAGAGAAAGAAAGAATAGAAATTAATGATCACATACCAAAATTTAATTTGTGACATAGGACTGAATCTTTTTTTCAATAGTCATACAAACAACATTTATTCAATACTTTCATTTTATTTTCTTATCATTTTATTGGGAGCTCTTACAGATATCCTAACATTTCACCGTCAAAGTCACATCAAGCAGGCTTGAATCTCTTAAAGACGTTTCCTTCTCCTCTGAGGTCTCAAAAACTTGTGAGTGTCCATGTGAGCTAGGACTCTCTGCCATTATTGTAGTTTGCTCTCTTTTAATAAATATTTTAGTATACTGGTACTATTTGGTTCAGAATATTTTTTTCATGTTTTCCTGCTCTAAAAACTGGGTGTGTCTTATTGTCAGGTGCGTCTTATGATCCCAAAAATACGGTACATGATGCCTGGCTGCCACTACATACTGCTCTGAATGGGATCATATTTGAAAGCCCTTGACAGAGCAGGAGGGAAATGTGGAAGTGGAAGCAAAGTGAGCACCATAAGAGGCACCAGGATTGCCGAACAGAGACAATATCCCTTGTTCACAATTCAGGGTCTGGAAGTGAGCTCACCCATAGAGTTCAATTTTTCAGCCGAACAATAGATACGATGATTTATAAGGGAAGGCTGTTTTATCAGAGATTGATGTTGTCATTCCAGCATTTGTTGGCTTCCATGATCTGTGTTAAAAACATTTTTTTGCCTGTCTTTTGATTTTTAGCCTTTATTTGCCTTTGTGTTTAAGGCGTGCCTTTTGTAAGCAACATTTTGATGGGTCTTGTTTTCTAATCCAGTCTGCTACTCTCTGTCGCTTGTCAGGTGCATTTAACCCATTGAAATCCAATGCCATTGTCGATATGGGTGGGTTTGTTGCTGTCATTTTGCTGTGTGTTTCCTGTGTTTCTTTTTTGTCTTAGAAGTTTTACTGGTTTCCTTCTCTGAAGGAGAGGTTTCTTTGGTTTCTGTTCTGTTTTGTTTTAAATGCCGTTTTCATTGTATTGTTTTCTACAGATTATTGGCCTGTGTTGCTCTCAGGTTTGTCAACCATTGTCGTTGATACTGTGGCCATAGTATTACAAGCAATACGACAATATGAGTAGGAAATTTTAATATGTTACTCCTGAGGAAAGACAGATTCTCTAGAAAGAAAATCAGCAAAGATGCAGAAGAACTAACTAGCACCATCTACTTGATCCCTAAGACATATATACAACTCTTTGCCTCACCGTGACACAGTAAATGTTCTTTTTTTTGGGGGGGGGGCATCACTGCCTTCTGGTGAGCTACCCAGCCTTGCTCCTGGAGAGCTGCTGCTGGATTTGAACCGCCAAGCCTGTAGGCTGCAGTCCCACACCCAACCACTATGCCACCGGGGCTCAGCCCTAAATATTATTTTCAAATGCATACAGAACATATTCCAAAATAGAACATACATTAGGCTACAATATCAATAAGTGCATAAATCAAAAAGAACAAACAAAATCGATATGCCAACCCAACACCTATAATTGTTAGAACAAGAGCACCAAATAAACCCTTTGCTAGAAGAATAAAAAAGTAATAAGTATGAAAGCATATCCATGAATCAAAAACCAAAGACAATAACAAAATCAACAAGCTGAGTTGGTTCTCTTAAAGAGCTGACAAAATCAAGAAACCACTGTCATCTACTACAAACAATATTTTCAGGTTGCGATGCTACTAAAAATCAAAATAGGAGTAGCAAAAAATCAATTACATGGAGATCTAACAACACTTCACTCAAAGACCACTGTTAATCAGATAAATATAGTGCAATGAAAAAAATCCTCAAACTAAGTGAAGAATGAAAATACAGCACAGAAAAATATTCCAAACACAGCAGAAGCAGTTGTCAGAGGTTAATTTATAGTAATACCTTGCCACATCAAAACAGAACAAAGAACCACCATCAACACCCTGTTGCATTTCACCACATACACCATGATGGGAAAAAAATAGAACAAGCCCTTGGTCCATCAGAAGAAAAAAAAAAGCAATTATTGCAGAAATACTTAAATCAGAAAACAATAGAAAAATTCAACAAGATAAGAAGTTAGTGATAAAACACTGGCATCTACTACAAACAGCCTTTTTAGATCATAATGCTCTAAAAGTAGAAATCACTATTTGGAAATCAAGCACAAGATCAATTACGTTTAAATTGTATAGCACTTTCTGCAAAAAACACTTGCTAATTAAATAAATATAGTTTTAAAAAAAACTCAGAATAAATGAGAATGAAAATACAACATGCCAAACTCTTTCAGAGAGCAAATACAGTGCTTGAAGGACAATTTATAGCAATAATTGCTATAAATTGAACCAAATTGCAAAAATGCACCAATTGCAAAAATGAACCGAAAGCAAGACCTATGCTATTGTCTCAAGCCACATTCTTTGCTTTTTTTTTTACCTCAAATCCATAATCCATTGCAGTGGCTCCACAGATCTCACAGACAATATTCGTGATTAAAGGGTTTATTAAGAAAGGTTTATTTATTACAGCTTTTCATCAGGATATGTTACGAAGTTCTTTTAGGGTTGTTCACAAATGCCCAAAGAGCATGTGATGCTGCTGTAAGCCTTAGCCAGACGCACTCAGCTCCGCTTCCGTGGATTCGCAAGTCCAGCTCCTCCATTTAAATGGCTAGGAGCTCCCCAGCCTCATACCCAAAGTACTCAGCTTGACTTGATGCTTAGGTTAGGAAATACACTCATTTGGTTCATTCTCTGTGCGTCAGTCCTGGTAGACTAGAGAAACAAATTCATAAACTTGCATATGTTTATAAGGGAGAGGTTTATATACAAGAAGAATGCAACATTGAGAAAGCATCCCAACCCAGTCCAGTCCAAGATCATAGGTCCGATTTTAGCCCATATGTCCGATACCAATGTATAAGCCCTCTTCAGACTCATGAAACACATGCAATGACACCAGAACAATCACAGGTCAGTGGGTGCAGAGTCTTGTGTATCCAGGGATGGTAGAAGCATCTCAGCCCTGGCAGGGGTCTCTCTGTAGCTTCGCAATCATCTCAGTACTAGCAGGAGTCTCTATGTGGCTTTTCTGGCTTCAGTGGTCTGGTTCCATCTGGGTAAGTCCATGTGGCTTTTCCTCTGAGATGTCTCACAGGGAGCCAACCTACGAGTTGCAGCAATCTTGTCAGCTGCAATGTCTCCCAAGGACTAAGTCTTGTAACTGGTCAGTCGAGCTTCTCCAAGAGGGGAAAATAACATGAAATTTCCCAGAATTCTCAGGAGAAAGTCATGCCCACACAGAGTTCTCATTGGCTATCTCCAGATTGACAGGCTAGACTCCACCCCTCCACTCTTAATCAAATTGGCACCAGAGTACATGACTGTCACACACTGGCACCTGCTGATAATCCTCTGATGTCAGTTCTGGAGCCAGGACCCACTCCTCACTCTGACTGATAGTGAGAACTCTGCCTCCTTCTCAGAGGACTTATTCTGATACCCAGCAGGATGTCATGCCAGTGAATCCTGGTCACAATTACTCAAAGGTCAATTCTGTCAGTATCTTCTCCGTTCTCTTACATAGACCCATACAGGAAAAGGACATTTGATGGGACTTAGAAACATTGACTAGAAGAGTCCAGTTAAAGACTTTGCTGTCCCTCCAGCACACTAACCCAACATCTACAAGAATTAGAGAAACAGAAGCAATAGAAACGCTCACTCACCAGAATAAAAGAAATTAGAAAGATGAGAGCAGGAATAAATGAAGCAGAAAGTATAAAAGCAATAGAAAAATATTAAGCGCAAAAGTTGGTGCTTTGAGAGGACTGACAATTTAACTAAGGAAAAGGAGCAAACATGAATAAGAAATGGAATGGTGACATCAAGAAAATCAATTGACATAAAAAGATAATAACAAAATATTGTAAAAAAAATTTAAATCCAGAAGAAATGAACACATTTGTAGATGCACACATCTACCTAAATTAGCACAGATTGATATAGAAACATTAACAGATCAGTAATGCTCACAGAAATTGATAGTAGATTTTTAAAACTCCTCAGGAATTCTACCAAGCATTAACAGAAGAGATAATATAATTCTACACAAACTATTCCAGAATATAGACAAGGATAACACCCTAACAAACTCATTTCATGAAGCAAGTATAGCTCTGATATAAAAACCAGGCAAAGATATTACCAGAGTAGAAGATTATAGACATTATAAATATATTTATGAATTAAAAGTCTTATGAATAGGCTCCCTAGTACTCCTTATGAAGACCTACACAAAAACCTTCAACAAAATTGCAACTTGTAGAATTCCACAAAATATTAAGAAAGAATGCATCATGATCAGCTGGGGTTTATACAAAACATGCAAGGATAGCTCAATATTGGAAGGGGGAGTGAGGAATCAACATAACCTATCATATAGAAAAGAACTATTTCAATAGATGCTTAAAGGACATACCAAAAAACCCAAAACAGAATATGATAAAGTTTTTAATAAAATAGGAATAGAATGGAAATAGCTCAACATAATAAAGGACATGATGCAAAAGCAATGGTTTGCTTTTCATTCAGTGGAGATAAACTGAAAGAATTCTCCTTACCAAGAGGAATCACACTGTTGCCTTTTATCACCATATATATTTAAAATGGTCCAGGAAGTTGTAGCCAGATCCTTTAATATAAAAACAAAATCCAAGTCATTCAAACTGGCAATGAAGAAGTAAAGCTCTGTTTAGAGTTATGACCCATATATGAAAAATTCCAAGAACTTGAAATAAAAATTATTGGACCTAGTTGAAAATTTTGACGGGCTATAAGATCAAAATACATACATCTATAGGATTCTTGTATATCAAGGAAAATAACTATGAAAAGGAAAAATTTTAAGTAACATTTATAATAACCACCTAAGAGATGAAATACTTGGAAATAAACCTGAGAAATAAAAGAATTATATAAACTATAAAGCACTAATAAAAGAAACTCAAAGAGATTTCCATAAATGGAAGTATTTCATGTTTATAGAGAGGAAGACAATATAATGTAAATGTCAATCATACCAAAAACAATTGATCAATATAATGCAATTCTGATCCAAACCCAGAACAACTCGTCAGAGAAATGCACAAACACTAATCACCAACTTTCTGTGCAAATCGAAGAAAGCCAAGATAAGAAAAATACCACTGGAAAAGTTCAGCTGGAGGCCTCTTACTCCTTGATTTTAAAACATATTACACTACCACAATAAACAAAACAGCTTGGTAATGGAACAATGCTAGATATGTAGACCAATGTAGCATATGTATATGCTTGAAGTGAAGATTCAAGGTTCATTGTGTTCCGTATTGATAATCAAATGTTGAAACACCCCTTGGTAAAAGCATTTTTCATTTCCCTGTTTGCTTTTCTTGGGTCATTTATTGAAAATTAGTTGACTCTGTTACTAGGGACTAGACCCCCCAGGCATTCCAACTGAAAATAGAGTGGTGATTTCCCACCTGACCAACAAAATGTAATAGGAGAGGCCATAGTTGGAGATAGCAAGGATCTATGCAATACTGAATCCCCCCCTCACCCAAGTAAATGTGTCACTCAAATTCCTAAAGAATTTCGGAGTGAAGGGATGTTATTCATTCACTCATTAAGTAGGCGTTCCCAGTAAACTAGCTCATTTAGGTGGGAACATGTTAATTAGATATACACACCATAGCCCCCTTCAAGATGGATTCCATCACAAGGGCTTCTGATACCATTGAACAAAACTTATTCTGGGTTGTCAAGTCAGTAGATCATTTATTAGCCCAACTTCATGATGGCCATAGAGGTAGGGTGAGGGTGTCTGTATATACTTGGCTATTGTATCAACCCAATTGTCTATTAACCATTCTAATAAGAAATGCTGCATGTCACAATGTATACCATAATTACTACCCTTTGGATAGGCTGTAACAAATTTCATTGAAATCTATTATCTAGAGGTCATTTCGACAGAAAACTCTTAATGCCACAATGTACTTCAGAAACATCGTCATTTGCATAGATAGTCATCAAATTCTTCTTATTGCATTACACTGGCTTGGGGAATGCTCCTAGAAAAGAATGGGGTTTGCCAGTTCGACGAACCCGTCACAGTCACAGTATCAACCAAAAGAGGCTTCCAAAATAAGGAAAATGTGTTTTGGTGCGTCTTTATTCTCAAAACATAATAAGCTTGAATTTTAGGATGTGGGTCATCAATTAAAACTAAGTAGAGAGTCGGATCAAAGTCACAAGGAGCGGTCAGCCATCCTTGTTAGTCTGCCTCAACACCACATTTTAAAATCTGTATCTGGACCTGATTATATTTCACTAATCTATATGTCAGCCGCACACTGTCTTAATTATTGTAGATCTAGGAGTTTATTTTTATTTTTATTTTCCAACTTTCTTTTTTGTTCCTAAAGTGTTTCAGTAGTTCTAGCTCCTTTGGCCTTTCAATATAAATGTTAGCATCAGCTTGTGGATTTCTTTAAAAAATAAGAAGAAATCTCATCCTTTTGGTAAGTGCATTATGACTTTCTTTTTTTGTGTGACTTTCTTACAATTAAAGAATATAGCAAAGCAATCAACTGTGAACAAGAACAAATTTGCTGCTAGACAAATCGAAGAGCTAGAGTTGGAACTTAAAAATAATAATATTAATAATTTTGCTGAAAATTAGAATGTCATTGGCTAAAATGAATTAGAAATGAAATACTCAAACCATAGAAAGCTGACAAAAATTAAGTAATGCTTTTTTAAAAAGTTTCAAAGATTATCTTCCTAAAAAGGTCCATGTCCACCCTGAGTGTAAAGAAACAAAAGCAAATGACAGAAAATTGCAAAATCTCCTCTGAAGTATACAACCACGAGACACATAAACCTTAGGGGAAAAGACTTAGATGCCCTCATAGACAACTCATTCTCAGAAAAATTTTTTTGATGCAGAATCCCTTCAGGAGTAAGGGATTATCAAGAAAGAATAAAGAAAAGTGAAAGAAGGTCCCAAAGGTCACCCATCTGATAATATGAATCGTCCTTAAAAATTCAAGCGGGGAACCCATCAGAATGATCTACATATAACCCCCTCCCTGGAGGAGGGACCACAGAAAAGTGGGTGAAGGGAGACATTGGGCCGTGTCAGACAAAAGATAAAAAAGATAAATTATCAAGGGTCCATGAGGGAGGAAATGCGGGCAAAGGAAGGACTAAAATGAGCTGATAACAAGGGCCCAGCTGAGCCCTGGTAGTGCAGTGGTTATGTGCAGGACTGCAGCCCACAGGGTTGGCGGTTCAAATCCAGCAGCAGCTCTCCAGGAACAAGGATGGGCTTCCTACTCCCACCACGGCAGTGATGCCACACACACACACACACACACACAGCAACAACAACAACAACAACAAAAACAAGGGCTCATGTAGAAGGAAAATGTTTTGAATTGGATAATGGCAGCATATATACAGATGTGTTTGATACAGTGGATGAATGGCAATGGCATTAGCAACATATATATGGATGTGTTTGATAGTGGATGAATGTATGGATTGTGACGAGAGGGAGTTGTATGAGCTCCCAATAACAAGATTTTAAATAAAAAAATACAAGTGCTCTGTGACTAATTTCCTATTAAATATACATGCCCACATTCCTCGTCATGCTTCTCCCTGCCGAAAAGTGACGGTGATTGGCTTTTAATTTAGGAATTCTGGGTGGAATCAAAAAACCCTGAGGTATAATGGAGTCCTGGTTAAGGGCAGGGGTAGGATGAGGTAAGAGAATTCTTATTTGACCCACTTCAGCCCAGGCTCCATATCTAGAGTCATACGCCAGTGCCAGCCAGGGAAAGGGCAAGGACAGTCTGTTTGCTTTGCGTCTTGTTTTGCTCTTTTAAAAATGGAACCCTCGTCCAACCCATCCTTGGGTCTTGACATTTGTATGGCTCCAGCTTCCCTCCCCGCAGATGGCAAGTGTTGTAAGAAGGGAACGTGAACCAAACCCATCTGCCGCTGCCCACCCCATGTGGAGGTCTCCCTGACAGAGAACAGATTGTGGCGCCCCAGGTTCCCCAGCTGCTGTGAGGAAACAATGCTTCCCCGTTCTCCTACTGCACCCCTGGGTCACCCACCCACTGACATCGCCAGGGACTGAAGAGAGCCGTGCTTGGCATTCCGCTGCTAACCAAACAGGAAGGTACTTTCATGTGAGAGCAGTGCAAATCACTTGCATTCCTGGGCTGGCTAACAGCCTGCAGGCTGGCTCAGCATCCGTGTTAGCAATTGTGTTAGTCTGGGTAGACTAGAGAGACAAATTCGTAGACACTCTTATGTGTATAAGAAAGAGTTTTATGTGCAAGAGCGACTGCACATTAAGAAAACATCCCAATCTGGTCCAGTCTAAGGTCAAAAGTCTGATATTAACCCATATGTCCAATATCAATCTATAAAGTCCTCTTTAGACTCTTGAAACACATGCGATGATGTCAAATGCAGAACGATCACAAACCAGTGGGTAGAAGTTGTAAGTGTCTCTGCACGGATAGGGGTCTCTCTTTGGCTTCTCTGGCTTCAGAGGTCTGGGTGCCTCCGTGTAGCTTGTCTGGCTGAGGGCACTAAAACAGCTCCATGTGGCTTCTCCTCGGGGATGCCTTGCAGGAAGTCAGCCTTGTCAGTACAGAGTCTCCAAGTGAGTGAGAGAGTGTCTCCTGCTTCCACGAAAGAAATACCAGATGTCCCAGAATTCTCAAAGGAGAAGACCACGCCCACACAGAGGTCTCATGGGCTATCTCCAACATAACAGACTAGACTCCACCCCTCCACTATTTATCTTCAAATTGACACCAGATTAGGTGACTGCCACAGCAACAACTAAACTTTCATGTGGCCCAACTGCCAGTTTCTTCCTTTTGTCCTCCTTTCTCACTTTCCTCTCCTTTTAATCTTCAATACATGATTGTTGAGTGGTAATCAGGTGCTCATCTTCTTTTAGGCTCTGGGGAAACAGCAGTTATCAAAGCATACCCCACTTCTCCTGGAAACCACACTCAAGGGCAACAAAAAGGAAGTGTAAGCAATAAACAAACAAGCGTATGACCAAGCTAATGTCAAGGAATAATTAGTGTCATGTGGTTGATGAGATAAGGCTTGGTAGAAAGGCCACATTGGGAAGTTAGGGAAGGAATCTGTGAAGGTTTTGCACTGGAGACATGACCGTCTCTCCTAGACTGAACTGTGTCCCTTCACAAATCTGTGTGAACTTGGCCAGACTGTAATATTTAGTGATTAAGCCATTGAACGACTACCTACTCTAGCAGTTGTGTGGTAATGCTGTTTGAATGTTATGATGTGGCGTAATTTGACAGTTATGTAATAATACAGTGGTCCCCACAAGATGATCTTAGGAACCATCCTCCAGGTGTAATGTGTTATAAATCCTGATGTCTGTGTGCGGACACAGACATAATCCTATGTGCTTTCTGATTCCAATGCATTCGTTGCAGTGTAGTCTCTTAGAAGAGACCTGTCCCTGAAGAAGGACATCACAGTTGGCAAAGTAGAGAGGCAGCAAATAGAGGAAGGCCCCCAATGCGATGGATTGACACAGAGGGCACAACACTGGGTTCAAGTGTAAGAAGAATGGTGAGGATACTGTAGGATCAGGCACATCTGGGCAGTGTTTGTTTTTGTTTTACTTAGAGCTGCTGTGGGTTGAAACAACTTTGATGTCACCTAACAACAATGGGCAGGAGTAGGTTCTATTACTGATGAATAGGTTTTGTGGATTATGCTAGCAGGTAGTATTGGAATGCATTGCAAGACCCTACATGAGGTCACATCCCTAATCCGAGAGAAAGGAAGTTTCCCTAGGGTGTAGCCTGCATCACTTTTTATAGATCAAAGAGGTGAGAAACCAACAGAGAGACAAGCACCTCAGTAGCACCAAGAAAGAAGAGCCAGGAGCAGAACATGTCCTTTGGATCCTGGAGTCCTTGTGCTAAGAACCTCCTAGACCCAAAGGAAATTTTTTGCTAAGGTCCATCAAGATCTCCAAAGGACTCAGACTTGCAAAGTCTTTCCTGCAGAGCCAACAAAAAGAGAGTAAACCACCACCACCACCCCTAGAACTTGCACCCTAAATTCAGACTTCTAGTCTCCAAAATAAATGTCTGTTTATTAAAGTTATCCATTTGTGGTGTTTCTGTTGTAACAGGACTAAAGAATGGAGATACCATCAGACATCCAGGGGGAATATTCTAAGGCAGAGGGAATGGTTGACTCAAAGGCAGAATGATAGTTGGGTCATTGATAGGAGCCTCGGTGACTTGCACAAAGACAGTGAGGGGTGGCTCAGCGATATGAAACAATGTCTAAGACCCTATATCTGATGAGTGAGAAGCCAGGATTCAAGTCATCAGCCTCTAAGTTCCGAGATAATTCCATGGCTAGCTAACTACCTACAAGATATTGTGGCTAGTCTTCTACTCTGGCTTCCTCTGGTCTTGAAATGGTGATAGGTCACTCCAAACAGCCTGGTTTTTTCAACACCAACTGCATTGGTTTCCTAGGATAGTGGCAGATAACAAAGTGCCAGAATTTGAAGGACAAGAGGAATGCATTCTGTTATAATTCTGGAGATTCGACGTCTGAAATCCAATGTAGGGAAAGGGCTGTGCTCACTCTGAAGGCTCTAGGGAAGAATCGATTCCACATCTTTCAACTTGCTTCTGTTATTGCCAGAAATCCTTGCTGTTTGTTGGCTTGTAGACATACCATGCCAACATCTGCCAACAGAGTCACATGGCATTCTCTCTCTTTATCTCTTCTTTTTTATATATAACTTACTTGCTCTCACTGTTGAGAATGAGCGTAGCTGAGCAGACACCAATTCAGCATTGTTTCTGATGTACATTTGGCAACCTTGATCATGTTCTTCAAATCATGTAAGCATCCCCACCTTCCTTTTTCCAAATTGTTCATCCTCCATGATCATAAACGTATGGCTCCCCTAAATCTCATATCTAATCTTTTGAGTTTTGTTCTCAATCTGATCTCCTATAGAAACCAACACTCAAGGCAGACATTCTCATACAGAATACAATACTCAAGGCATGCTAATTGGCTTTAAGAGGATTTTAGGGCTTATTTTTGGCTTAAGGTCCATCTCCGGACAATAGTTTCAAGAATCCATCAGCTTTTATCAATCCAGAAAGTCTGGATTCCATAAGAACTTGACATTTTCTCCTCCATTTCCCATCTCCCCATTTGTTTAGGATTCTTGTCCTGAACCTTTATTCAAAATGTCTGAGAACAGTCATAGTACCATTCAGTTCTCTTACAAAGATAGCAGTCATCTCATTTACCTGGCATTGGCTATATCAACTTCTCTAGTCCCTTGCAAACTCATAAAGGGGACCCAGCCAGTGAGTGCTGTAGGGTGGGCTCAAAGAGAGTTCATATTGTTTGGCCACCATTGCCAGCTAAGTCACCAAGTGAATTAAAAAGATGCTAAGTTTTATATTGGCATCCATGGATCCTCTAATAACCATCCTCCCTTTTTTTCTGTTCTCACAGCATCTATGCAGGCTGAGTTTTTTTTTTCCCCAGCTAGGCACACATATTGGAATGAGGGACACAAGCTAGAAAAACAAAGTTTTGTTTTAGTAAGGATAATATATTACAGCGCTTCATATTTCTGGAGACTCTAAATCTCAAGAAATCAGGCCGGCTGTGCAGGGGCTGACTGTTAATGAGAGGGCAAAGAAAGCCTGGGGAAGATTCATAACACTCAGATAAGATTTGGATCTTTGGCTTAGTTAGGATGCTTGAGAATTTGGGCCTGGACGTTCTTCACAGGATGCTCTATGAGGCCAGCAAACAGGGTTCAATTTAGGGCCACTGTTCTGGAGGACTTTTGGTTAAGCTATGTCTCTACAACTATGGAAATCCTTCTAATAAGGATTCTTCCCCACCATGTTAGACTTCCATCATAGATCATAACAGGTTGGCTCCTCAAGTGCCCCTCTACCATTCTGGCCACTCACTTCCAGGATCCAGGAGTTTGCCAACCCTGCCATCATCCCATTCACTCACAATAACACTGCATGTTAGCACATTCCTGATTTTTTTGGACTCCAACCCTACCTTCAAGTGAAGAGACTGGGCTTCCCTCATTTCCGTACTCTAGAGATCCCTGTCCTTCTCTTCCGTGTCAAGTACACCATCAAGTTGACTCATAACAACCCCAGGGAGGGGTCGGTGACTGTGGATGTCAATCTTTAGGAGAGTTGACGGTCTCACCCTCCCCCTGTCTCAGCCCCAGGAACAACTGGTGGGTTTGAAGTGCTTCCATTGTTGTCAGCAACCCAACACTCAACCCACAGCACCGTCAAGATCCTTTAAAGGTTTTCCAGGGGTTGTTCCCATTCCCCTGATCCCTGTGCTCTCCTAGTGTCAGTCTGGATCTGCCTAGTCCTTCAACTTCCTCTGAACAGCAGGGTGTTCAGCCCTTCACCCTTGGCAGCCACTGTGCCAAAGTCTTTCTCTTTTGACAGCTAACTTAGCTCAGATACTTGCATAAAGAAACACAACTGGTGAGTGCCTTCATGGTCCAGGACTCACTTTGCTGTGGAAGAATTGTCCACTGGGAGACCCTTTGAGGTTCACGCACACTCCTCTGTTGGCAGTTAGCCAACGGCTGGGAGTTTTTCTTCTATTGAACTATGTAGTCAGTGAGTTGGTGGGATCTGCATTTGGGAT
Organism: Nesogale talazaci; assembly: GCA_004026705.1. Lineage (NCBI taxonomy): Eukaryota > Metazoa > Chordata > Mammalia > Afrosoricida > Tenrecidae > Nesogale > Nesogale talazaci. The sequence goes on along the minus strand of PVJH01025708.1, from coordinate 1,578 downwards.
TCAATTTGGAGCTGTGCCTTCTTTTCTATTACCTTTTAAAGTCATGTTAAGGTACCATATATACTTGACTATAAGCTGATTCGACTATCATCCGAGGTGCCTAATTTTACCCCAAAAATCCCATGAGAAATATGCTGAAGAACTCAGCTTATACATGAGTGTATACAGTCCATTTCTAACCTGTTATTGTTTGGACTATTTAAAATATATAGAAAAGTCTAGGGTTACAAATCAAACATTCCCATACCCATCCAATAAGCACATTGGCTCAGAGTACACCCTAATATAGCATGACTTCATGTTTATTGGATTGCATCAGAAAAGGTACTATTTGCAATTAAGTTCACGTTTGTAGGTGCCAGAAGTTTGGATTTCAACACTGGTATATTTGGAGGGGGGGGTGGGAAGAGGCCACAGTGCAATCCATAACATAATCTGTGGGTGCTTTATATTCAAAGTACTGTGATCTCTTGGGAGCTATAAAGTTTGATTGGTGTTCAAATACTTTGTCCTCCTTTTAGGGTCATATGTAAGAATCAATGCTATAGGAAGAAAAGACTCTTTAATATGAATGTGTGTGTGTGAGTGCTTAAAGGGATTTTTGGGTTCTCAGCCGTGTTAGTCTTCTTCCCCACCCCATGCTCAAGTAAAAATGAACAGGTCTGAGAAGGAAACTTCAGGATACCCAAACCGGACTAATCACCCAGTGCTTTAGCAAGACATTTGATAGACTAGTATCTCTTCCACCGCAAAGGCAAGTGTCAGGCATGGGTTGATTCTTGTTGGATTTAGACAGATGAAGAAGAGCTTCTGCTTTTCTATGCAGAACTGTGCTTTGAATTTGGGAAGCAGTCAGATACCCCTTTCTTGTCAATAGCCACCTGGCCCTATGCAGTTACGGTTATGGATGGTGACAATGGGCAGAATGAGCACGGATGGAACCCTTCTTATGCGTTTATCTCATCATCCTCAGACCCAGCCCATTACTTAGGAAGGAGTCCTGGTAGTACAGTGGTTGAGTCCAAGGCTGCGAATCAGAAGGCCTGTGGTTCAAAGTCACCACCCACTCCTTGAAGGGTGCGGGATTGTGGTGGTCAGTTTCCTTGAGAATTCACAGCTTTGGGAACCCTGCAAGGAGTTCTATGGGGCTGTCCTGCAGCTTGTCCTATGGGGCTTGTCCTGCCAACAAGAGTCGCAATCAGGCAACCATGGGTTTGAGGAGCTCTGATTCTGTGGCCCACCCCACTTAAGTGTCTCCTCGTTGATTTTTTTTCCCCATTGCACTAATAGAAAATAAAATCTCTCACTCCTTGCTTTTGAGATCATTATGTAAACACTCTTGAGAATTAATCCACTGACCTAAGTCAGGTTACAGACTTCAAGTGCTGAGCCTACTGCCTCTATTTTGCATGCAGATTTATGTCAGCATGCAAATTAATCCGAAAGAATGTCTGGCAGTATCTGGTTTAACTACTGTGAAGATCTAAGGTACATTTTAAGGAGATCCTGTGGTGTGGTAGGTTAGGTAGGTGTTGTGCTTTTAACTCTGAAGACGGCAGTTCAAATCCACTGGTTGCT
>PVJH01025707.1:0-31120 GCA_004026705.1 Nesogale talazaci | reverse complement strand
TACATTTGTCTTTGGTGATCGTGTCAGGAAGGTGAGCATCATGGAATGTCAGTTTAATAGAACAAAGTGTTCTTGCATTGAGGGAGTGCTTGAATGGAGGCCCAATATCCATCTACTACCTTAATATCAATCCTATAAATATATGCACATAGATCTATTTCCCCAAGATAATTTATAAATATATTTACATATATGCATGCCTATACTTAGACTTCTAGTAATGCCCTTTCCCTCCTGTTTGTTTCCTCTATTTCCTTTTACTTGCCTCTTGTCCCAGTATCATGCTCAGCCTTCATTTGGATTTCAGTCATTCCTCTTGGTTCCATTGCCCTTGATCAGGCCTCTTACACCCTCCTTGCCACTGATTTTGGGTCACTTGTTCCCTTGTCCCTGGATTGGTCAATACCACCTCCTTTTCCCCACCTCTCCCTCTCCCATGTCTCCCTGGAACTATCGGCCCTGTTTTTTTCTCCTCCAGATTGTTTATCCAGCAGCTTACTGGCTCTTCCTGAAGTTACAATTAACCCATTAACTTTGTTTTCTCATGTCCACATTGGCTTGAGTCCTAGAGAAATGATAAATAAGTTTGTGCCTTTAAAGATGGACTGACAGGTCCACTCAGACTGCCTTGAGGGGAAGCAACATTAGTTTCTCGGCAGCCCAGTTCGCTGAACAAATGCTCTTCTTTTATTAAATACAAGACATTGTAGTGGCTGACATTTACTTGAAGCCACAACAGAAACCACGATGTTGGGAGCCTGGACATCTGTGTGGGTAGGAAGCTTAGGAGAATGCAGCGACGAGACCTCCGGATAGTGTCTGCCGTTACTGTCCAGTTTCCCCTGGTTAAGGAGTCTCCTCCAGAAAACAAGCACATCTGTCTTGGAAGAGGCACAGGCAGAATGCACCACATTTCTCCCCACTCTCCCCTCAGCTCAGATGGTTGGCAGCAGTAGGGAGTGGGCACCATCTACTGCTTTTGGTCTCAGCGTCATGGAGAGTCCGTGTGGTTCATTAGCCCTTTGCTGCTTCACATCTTCGGTTTCCTTTGCTCTTCTTTGCTCTGGACAGGGGAACACTGACAGTAGAACCTTAGCTGACCCACAGTTGAGGCTTTTGAAACTAAGAGATACATTTGCCTTTGAAAGAATCCTGTCCACAGACACACAGCTCCTCAAGGCTTTACTGATCTTGGGGACTAGTGAGTGCAAGATAAATGTTTCTTGTTTTCCAGTACTTATTTATAGAGACAAGACAATTATTTTTTTATTTTTCTGCCGCATGTCATATGCTCAGTGATGATTCAAATGGGTGATGATTTGGTATACAAGCACAGTCCCTGTATTAGGAGAACAGATGGACACTATATGCCTTCTTGATATGGCACCATGTCTTGTAAGATTATGACTTGGCTCACAAGGCTGGACACTCTCTTGCTCTGTAAATGCCTGTCAGAGGTCGTAGATGGAGTGGAAGACAAATGTCTGACAAAACTCAAAATAATAAATGGATGAAGGCTAATGGCCTGAGAGAGACGGGTGGAACAACCAGAAACGATGACCCTTTGTCTCCCCTCAGCCTTTGAAGCCACCCCATGGCCCAACTGTAAGCCAAACACTAAGCCCCAGGGCTGCCAGACGCTGTAGAACCACCACCATGTGGGCTCTTTGCCCAGGGATACAGTCAGACATCAGGAAGGGGTTGGAAAGGAGGAGCTGTCCTGGCTTTCGCTTGTGTCCCCTTTCTTTTTCTTACTTTTTTTTTTTTGAATCATGAAAACACATACACCAAAACATCTGCCAACGCAGCAGAGCCTCCTTAATATGAATGATATTCTTTTTCCTTGCTTATGATCCTAAGCCTGCAGTCAAGTCAAAACCTACTGCCATTGAGAGGTTGATGATTCATAGGCTTTTCTAGACTGCAAATCTTTTTCCTTGTAAAAGATGTCTAATAAATATATTTTAATGATACTTTAAATTGAATAATGTTTTGAAAATGACGATGGCAACATATGTAAAAATATATTTGAGACAATGGATGTACGTGTGGATTGTGACAAGAGTTGTATGAGCCTCCGATAAATGATTTTAAAAAGAATAATGAACTTAAATGTGCCTGACCTTAACAATTATCATTGCTTGTCTGTTTTATTTTTCCGACCTCTGTAGTCCTCTCCCAACCACAGTGTTTTAGAGCAAAGCTTAGATATCATTTCATCACCAAATACCTCAGAATATATTTCTAACAGATAAGGAAAATTGTCGACATGACCACAATACTGTTATCACGCTTACCAAATTTAATAGCAACACTTTTTTTATATAAGACAAGTCAGAAGGTTTTGATAGTAGGGGTTCAACTCATATGTATGAGTTTATTTTATTTTTTAATAATTTTATTTGGGGGCTGAGCCCCGGTGGCGTAGTGGTTGTGCGCGGGACTACGGCCCACTGGGACGGAGGTTCAATTCCAGCAGTGGGGCTGGGCCTCCTACTCCCACCGCCGGAGAGCAGTGATGCCCCAATAAAACAACAACAACAAAATTTTATTTGGGGTTCATACAACTCTTACCACCATCAAACCATTTTGTCAAGCACATTTGAACATATATTGCCATCATCCTTCTCAAGAGATTTTCTTTCTACTTGGTATCAGCTCATTTTCTCCTCTCCCTCATAAACCCTTGATAATTTGTAAGTTATTATGATTTTTTCATGTCTTGCACTGACTGATCTCTCCCTTCACTCACCTTCCTGTTGCCTGTTTCCCGGGGTGGGGGTGGGGTTACATATAAGTCTTTATGGGAGCAGTGAGACTTATCTTTCTCCCACAGAGACATTGCTGACGGGTTTGAACCCCGATCTTGTGGTAAGCTCCCAACACTTCACCAGGCAGCACCACCAGGCCCCCATCCTGGGCAACATAAACTAAGTAGTATCACTGAATTGTACGGGGAGAAATGGAGGAAGACCCGAAAGGAATTTTACAAAGAGCACCTACCAAGGAAGTATGTCCACGAAGCTTTTTCCTTTCATGCCTTTCCTCATAAGCTGTTTCCTGAACACATCACTTATACTGGTCAACAACGATTGGGTCAGGGACGATGACGTGACACGAGGCCAGCTAAGGAGAGAAAAAGCACTCTGCCTCTGGGCCCTTGGAGTTCCTTGGTCAGGAGCCTGACAGTCTGGAGTGCAGGCAGCCATTTTCCCTTAAAGAGAACCTTAAAACCAGGCCATCTGAGTGATGGCCAGAGAGCCTCCTGGTTCTCCTTGATGTAACCCAGATGTACCTGAAGCTGTCCTGGAGATTTTTGGTTCTATAACTCAGTGAGTTGTTTTGTGGAAGCTTTTGGTCCTCCCCCTGGGTGCTACCCACGTACCCCCACTCCCCTGACCGCTTAGGATGAGCTAGGATAGACCCTCCTGGAGCTCAGCTGACCACCCACACGCCCCGGGGTCCAACATCAAGGACTCGATGTTCTCACCCATCTCCATTCTCTGACTTGAGACCCTCCTGACAGCCTAGCACGCACGCACGCACGCACGCACGCCAGACCAGACCTGCCTCCAGGGGTCGCCACTGCCCTGGACTCTCCAGTCTGCAAGTTCCAGGAGCCCAGGCCGCTGTGGCACTGGCTGAATGCTACTTTTTACAAATCCTCTGGAGGCTGGCCCTAAACTCCCAAGTCTTCCAGGTTTGGTGTGGAACACCAGGGCAAAAGGGCCAAATCCCGAGGGCAACATACACCGAGGGCCAGAACCTCAGTCTCCTTTTGGAAGAGACCACCTGACCGGAACACACACAGGGGCAGTTCTCTGAGCATGGCGGTGTCTGTTGGAAAACCATGCATTTGGAACCATCACAATTCCAGTTGCTCGTCCAGCCTTCAGGGCCAGCTCTACTGAGAAAACTGAAGAAAGAGGCACGTCACAATTTGTCAGAACTGCATAAAATAAGGCTTCCTTTCTCTAAAGGTCAGTCGCAGTGGGCCACCTGGACCCCATGAAATAAAGACCTAAGAAGAGAGGCCCGGAAACCTAGAAGGGAAGAGACGTAAGAGGGGAAAGTGACCCATCCCTTCCTAGACCTTATCACAGCTGCCAGTTGACGTGTGTGATTTCCCGAGAGACACCTTCCTCTACTTTAGAAGGACGCTTCATGAGGCCAGGCCCAGTATACATTGTCCCCAAACAGTAGCAATCCAAGTGACAGGAGACAATATGTCAGTAACTCAGATACATTGAGGACAAAGGAGGGACTCAATATTCTTCTCTTGGGGCTGAGCCCCGGTGGCGTCGTGGTTGTGTGCAGGGACTGCAGCGGTTCAAATCCAGCAGCAGCTCTCCAGAAGCACGGCTGGGTCTCCTACTCCCACCAGAGGGTAGTGATGCCCCCCCCCAAAAAAACAACAAAAAAAGGAAAAAAATTCTTCTCTTTGGGGTCTCTTCTCTATCCCTTCCCAAAGGGTCAGCTTGTGGTAGTGCCAGGGTCTGAGCCCAGCACAAGTTTTCTGCAGAGAGCATCAGCGGATGGGGGCCTCCCGTGGGCTAGTCCTTTGACTGTGGCTATGAGTGGGGTGGGCAGGAATGAGTCCAGCCCACACTTTATCTCAATCCAGTTTGCATTATGAAGAATTTAAATAAGAACAGGCTAATTATAGATAGTGGCTAGAGAGCTCGAGGAAATAACAGAAATAGAAGGATGCTGGTTGGAAAGCTGTCTTCTGGGGAAGACAGTGACTGCACTGCAAAGGCCCGGATAAGTGATGAGTCGGTGAGCGTGAGAGCCATCAGAAGACCTCTAGGCCCAGGTAGGGCAGAGAATCAGGAGACGGGGTCAGAATCCAGGTCAGAATCCAAGGGGTGCTCTCTAAGCAGGGATGTGTTGGGTTTCTTTTAAGCCACATGGAGAGCGGTGAAATGAGCATGGTGCTCGAAGGGAGGCTTGGACTGTGCATAGGGAGGTTGGTTCGGAGGCCCATTGCTGTCAGGAGCTGCCCCGGTCAGGGAAAGGCATTCAGAGTAAGCAGGCAGTGTGCACAACCAGAAAAGCCCTTACATTGGTGGGGCCGCAGCCTCAGTATCCTGGCCGTGGCTTTGTCCCTGTCTGGGATTGATGGAAAAGGCTGCTGCGCTTCAGGAGGCTCTCCTGCACCGTCTTTGACGGAGAGGGTGTCGGCATGTGGGGGCCATGGTGGGGAAAGACTGCACACCAAACAGGACTTTCTCGCTCCTTTAAGGCAACTTAAACTTCAACTCCAAGTGACTTCAACACAAGTTCAGGAATCCCATGATTAAGGATCATTCATTAATAAGGTTTTGTCATCTTGTAGTATAGAGCAGACCAAGGTAGGAGGCCCCAGAGCCGTGATTTGTGGGCTCTCCCAATGTATCGTGGGATTACATGACTTCTTAACCCAATCCAAGAGGAATATGCACCTTCCTGAGAAACCACAGGGAACACCCCTTGAAGCCTCTTGGGCAGTGCATTGCCTAACACTTTCCGAGACAAGGGAGAGGAAGCCATTCCAAGAGATCCAGGAAAATCTTTATTCCACCCAGGAAAGAGAAAGGGAGGCTCAAGAAGCTGCTTTCCCTATGCATGTGGAGAGGACTCAGGTGGGATGAAAACGGGTGGTATTCCTGCAGGACACGAAGAGGTGAGGCAGCTTTTCCCAGTTTCCTGGACAGGTCAGAAAGGCAACTTGGCGTCTGAAGATTTTTTCAGTATTATGAACACATGGACATTAGTGGGTGTTTTGACACATGAAGTTGACTTATCTGAAGATTTTTTTTTTCACAGAGTATTTCCATCAGGCTCTAGTCAAGTACGAATCCTTTCATGCTGACCAAGGTCGCAGAGGCAGCTAGAGATTTTTCCACATTCATCACGTTCAAAAAGGCTGTGTGGATCTTTCACGGACAACTTTATCACATTGGCTACATTCCCAAGGCGCTTGTGATGAACCTCTGCTGACGAACCAGGTGTGAGCTACCGCTGAAAGCTTGCCCCATTCAATGCGTTCCTAAGGCCTCTGGCCAGTGTGAACTTCCTGATGACGAGAGAACTGAGAGGTGTGGCTGAAGTTTCTCCCACATTCATTGCATTCAAAAGGCCCTTCTCCAGTGTGAACTTTCTGGTTCTGAGCAAGGTTAGAGTTAATGCTAAAGGCTCTCCCACACTCACTACACTGAGAAGGTTTTTCGCCAGTGTGAACTCTCCAAGGCTGAATGAAAGCAGAGCTTTGCCTAAAAGCTTTCTCACATTTGCTGCGTTCGTAAGCGTTTACCTGGGTGAAAACCTTCTGATACTGAAGACAGTTGAAACTTTGACTGAAAGCTCTTCCACACTTGCTGCGCTCCCGAGGCCTCCCCCCCCACTGAGAACTGTTACTGAAGGCTTCCCCACATGCTCTGCACTCATGTTCCAGTCTGGTGTGAAGTGTTTAGTGCTTCCACAGTTTGGACAGGTGACCAAAGGCTTTGCTGTACTTCTTATGCTCATGGGATGTTTCCCCAGTCTGGAACATCTGGTACTCAACAGGGGCTGATTTCTCCTTGAAAGAATTTCTGCCAGTTGGATGTCTATGTCTCCTTTTAGAATGCGTTCTGAGAGCAGAGCTCGTCAGGATGACTTTCCCACCACTGCTGTACTTGGAGAGCTCATGTGTACTGAGTTCCTAGGGGCCATCTTGAATGGGAGCTATGTAGGAAGGCTTCCTTGTGCTTGGTGCTATGTGACTGTTCCAGATGTGAATCTATGGCTGTCGGGGACATCACGGCCACCCTTTCTGCCAATGAAGGGCTTCTCTGACAGGTAGACCTTAGCATTCTTCCCAAATGAGCCCCTGTCCTCTTCCCATCGGAAGGGTCTTTCCCAACTGCGTGCCTTTTTGTGTTGGAAACATGAAGTCTCTCCAACATGCTCCATACACATCTGATTTCTCTTCAGATTCAGTCAGGTTTAAAATGCTTTTCAAGAATGGGTCACCCATGTCACAGGTGTCAGTCAGCCTTCTTGGTGGAAGGTCTGTCTAGAGACCCCGACTTGTGACACTCTTGCAGAAAACCCTTGCTTAAGAGAAGGCTCCTCATCCTCTAGTCCCTGCCAACAACCTGAAAGTAGAAAAATGCAAGTAAGTGCACATTCTGCTTGATAGACAGGCATGGCTTCTTTAGACAGGTGTGACTGACATACCTCAGAATAGGCCGCAGGGGGTCCTTGCAGTCTAAGAGGGCAGGATGAGGAAACTTTTGTGCAGGGCTGGGTTCAACCAGGCCACAGAATAAGGAAAGCCCCACTCACTGTGAGCTGGGACAGTGTCTCCAACTTACTTTTCTGCAAATGGGTTTCAGCAGGCTCTGGTAGTTGGTGGTCATTTAAAGTTTTGTGCAGGTGCATTTGTTCTGGGTTCAGAAAAGTACAACTGAATAGTTGATGTATTATTGTGGTTGTGTTACTGTGTCAGTGTGGGTTGACTAGAGAAACAAATTCATTGATACTCATAAATGTGTAAAAGGGAACTTAATATCAAATAGTAATTGTATATTAAGAAAACATCCCTGGGGCTGAGCCCCGGTGGTGTAAGTGGTTGAGTGCGGAACTGCAGCCCGCGGGCTTGGCGGTTCAAATCCAGTGGCGGCTGGGTAGCGCCCACAACCACCAGAGGCAGTGATGTCCACAAAAAAAAAAAAAATTAAAAAAAAAAAAAAACATCCCCAGTGAAGCCAAAAAAAAAAGAAAGAAAACATCCCAGCCCAGTCTGATCAAGTCCATAAGTCCGATAATAGACCATATGTCCAATACTAGTCCATAAATTCTTCTTTAGACTCATGCAGCCACACGATGGTGCTGAATGCAGGAAGATCACAGACCATCGGGTGGAAAGCCTTGTAGATCCAGTGGTGGTGGAAGCATCTTAGCGGTGGTGTGGGTCTCCACGTGGCAAGTCCAGCTCCAGGGCTCTCACTTCATCTGTGTCTCCATGGAAGACGAAGCAGTGTGTGTGGGTCTGGCCTCCGGTGGGCTGTTGATTTCAAGTTGACACCAGATTACGTAAAAAAGTGTGCACACATGTCCTGTCACATCGAGAGGGGACCGATGGGGGCAGCAGAGCATAGAAAGCTGAGAAAGTTTCCAGAGAGGTGCAGGCGAGTTACAGTCAAGGGTTACAGTAAAAATGCCCAGAGCAGAAAGTGACAGAACAGGGAAAGAAAACTGGAAATGAGGAGTCCCTGGTTATGGCACCACCACAGCAGATTCCTGACGAGCCCATCTTCAACGTGACTCCCGTGCTCAGCTCACACTCATTAAGATGAGGACCCTTGCAGGCCCCCTGCTGTGGCCAGTCACAGCCAGGCTGTTGGACATCAAGGCTCCTCATTCCAGTCCACTTGGAAATGTATGGAATCTGAGGGGCAAGACTCAAGCAGAAAAGAAGAGTAGGTACCTATCTGAGTTTTGGCTAAAAAAAAAAAACCAAGAACTCGGCTGAGCCCCAGTGGCGTAGTGGCTGTGTGTGGGACTGCGGCCCACTGGGACGGAGGTTCAATTCCAGCAGTGGGGCTGGGCCTCCTACTCCCACCACCGGAGAGCAGTGATGCCAAAAAAAACAACAACGACAACAAAAAACCAAAACTCATAGCTGAAGAATTCCACCTGGCAGGGCTAATGGCCTCACTCTTACTTGGTGGCATTGATTAGGCGGCTTGAAGATGTCTGATGCCCGGCGCCTGCTCACGAGGGTCCTTGGACAGTGGCTCTTAGGCTTGCTCATGTGTCAGAGGAAACTAGTCTCTAACAAGTGAAGGGCCAGTCGGCACAAATGTACGGCGATAATATATAAAGATTATAGTAAACTCATAAAAGAAAGATAGGAGAGAAAATAAAATAAAGGGGTCCACGTGGAATGAGAGAAACTTTACTATCTTGGAACATTTATAAGTAGTCATAAGATATGCATATTCAGTAGTTACATGCATCACAAAGTGGGTGGTATCTACATTAAGGTCTCTGAGCTCACAGGTGAGGAAACCTAACACCTGAATTGGGAGAAGGGATAAGAGGGGCTGGGTGTCATGGCAGGAAGAGAGCAAAGGGATCATGTCTGCTCCTTCAGGGAGATAGAATCAACCATGTGCTCACTTTAAGGCAACAGAGCTGTTCAGGGGAGAATCGGAATAGTTAAAGCTGGATAATATATATGGACCTTACCAGAGTGGAGGCTTTCCTACCATAGAATACCAACTTTCCAGATTCCCTCTGTGATAGGTTAGGGAATACAGTCCTCATTATATTTCCCTGTTAGTTTTTCACACTCAAAGATGGGAAAGGCCTGGCCTGGTCCCAGCACCCATATAATGTAGAAAGCATCTTAGCTCTCCTTTGGGGTGGCCCGAGGTTTGTCACCAGGAAAAGGCAGAGCATAACGGCCCTGCCCAGTGAGGTAATGAGCTCCAAGTTCTCAAACATCACATCCCAGTACAGTTGCCTTTGGGCTGCCTCAACGAGCCCCCACTCCGGGGAGAAAGGGCACAGCCACGTCCTCAAAGGTCCCTGAGTTCTGCAGTGATGGGACAGCAGAGCCAGAAGTCCAGCAGGCAGGACGGAAAACACCCTGTGCATACATCTGGACCCTCGATCGGTCCACTTTAAGCAGCTCCTCTTCTCCTGGCTCAGTCTGCCGCCACTCCCCAATTCAAAGCTCGCCCTAGTTCCCAACCCCCTATCAGAGAAGGTAATAAGCCTTGTTGATGCTGGTGGCCCTCTCTCCTTGCAGTCCCATTGGTCTCTCACTGAGAGCCAGAGGCTCGACAGGCTGGAGGATTGTGTAAGCTCAGGGTCTGGCAGCCAACATCTCACCCACCTCCTCCTAGCCAATTTGCCCTGTGTCTCCAGATCACACCACTCAAAAACACCAAAATCTGGACACCCACTTCAGCCAATTAGCCAGTTGCATTAGACCCTCAGCCCCATTAGTTTGCACACCCTCACTCACATCTTTTATGTGTCATTTGCCATCCCCCAGCAAGACCCCCAACTTCGTCCGTACCATGGACGTTTCTGTAGCATCCCTTGTGGCATTTTGCATGCAAAGTGTGATCCAATCCTGCCCCAGATCGCCAAAATCCCCACTGCCAGAGGCAGTCGTCAGCCCTCTTAGCCAATGCTTCCCACACTCTGTAGCTTGCTTTAAAACTCCCAGCTGCCCAGAACCACACCTAAAACGAATACCCTCCCCTCATCCTCTGCTTTTGTACATTCTGCCTCTTCATCAAAGCCACTGCCTCCTGACACACAAAGCCCAGATCCACTAACCAGAAGGTGGCTTGGAGACTCAACTGACCTGTTCTGTCTCTGCTATTCTCTGACAGCTAGATAAAAGCCCTAGGTGCCACAAATATCTGGTGAGCTACCGCGGTAAACCAACCTAACTCCAGGGCCCATTGTCATCTTACCTCCATATTTCTCTGCCACCTTCTCTGTCCCAGGGCCACTCTCTCCTTAGAAGGCTTGACCACAGTTGCTACAGCTGTCGGCAGACTGTCCTCCACTCCACTCCTGTCATAACTCTGTACTTCTTTGTTCGGATGCTCAGTTGGAACCTAATTTTGGCACTTCTAGGACATCTTAAAGATAACATAACTGGAGCCCAATTCTTTTAAAAAAATCATTTTATTGGGTGATCTTACAGCTCATAACATTCCATACATCAATCACATCAAGTATGTTTGTACAATCATTGCCATCATTTCTAAACATTTGGGTCCTTGGTGTCCATACCTCTTCCCTTCCTGCACCATCCTCATGACCCTTGATAAGTTATAAATTATTATTTTCGTATCTTAAACCGACTGCTGTCTCCCTTCCCCTGTTTCTAATGCTCATCCTCCTGGTGTGTGTGTGTGTGTGTGTGTGTGTGTGTGTGTGTGATGTGTCGATCATTGCTATCATTTCCCCCAACCTCCCCTCCTTCCCCTCCCCTCCTGTTTCACTACTCCCATTTCTGTCCCTGAGGAGTGAATCTGGCCAGGATTTTGTGTGTCCTGAGCTCTTATCTTCACCAGGGTCCATGCTCGGGTCTAGCCTAGAAGGGAGGATGGTGAAATTGTCTCACGTACTTTAAACATGTTCTCAGGAGTGACCAGTCCTGGACAAGGACATGATACTTGGTAAAGTAGAGGATCAGCAAAAGGAGGAAGCCCCTCAGCGGAATGGACAGACATAGTGACTGCAGGGCCAGTCAGTCTTTGTGTTGTACCGAGAGTCGCTGTGCGTCAAAACTGACTTGATGGCAGTTAACAACGAAGAGGGTTTCAAAACTCTTGTGGGAAAATTCACTTATTGTTTGGTTTCATCTTCCATGAACTTTTTGAAAAGTCCACATATACCTAGGTGTACCTTGTCCACAGTTCCAGACCTTATCCAGAAATGGCATTCGCGTTATTTAAAAAATACCTGACCTGAATTCTGTATGCTCTCAAAGCAAAGTCAGAGTCCAGGAATATCAATCCCCCCATATTGGACCTTCAGGACCAAGAGGGCTTGGAGCACCCACCTGTACCACGTCCATCAGCGACACTGCCAACCCTATCAAAGTGAGGGCAGAATGGGCCCGGGTGTTGGGGGTGCCAATATACCCGGACAGATCCTGTGGGCTCAACCGAACGCCCACAAGCCCACTATGCAGCTTGAGCCGAGTAAGCTGCGGCTGACTCGAACTCCAACTTCGAACCTCGATGGGATTTCCCAGCATCAAACGCATCGGGGAACCGGGAGGGCCAAGGATGCTGGGCGCAGGTACGGATGTCCAGGGCCTCCTGGCACCTGTTCTGTCACCCGAAAGTCCAGGCTCACGGAGGCGGAGCCATTCTCCTGGAACCGTGGTGCCTGCAGAGTCGGGGAGGGCTGGACTCTTGCGGCCTTTAGGGAAGGCAGCAGCTCCCTCCCAAGGGTCAGCATTCGATGGGCGACTGGGAATGGCCAAAGCGGTGCAGGAAGTCCCGCCCACCCACTGCTGTCCACGCTGAAACGCCCTGATTTGAGTCCTAATTTTGGTTAACGACCTGCTCCTCCAGTGACAGGGTCTTCCAGTTGGTCGCAAAGTCGACTCAAAGACTGCCGTTGAGTCTATTCTGGTGATGCTTGCTGGTAATCGTGAAGGGCGCAGTAAGAGGGGAGAAATGCGAACTACATTACCCGAAAGGCCTCTCGTGCGTGGAATCGACGCTGGCTGCGCCGCCGGCAGGGGGCGGATTTCCGGTGCCGTCCTCCCACCGTTACCTAGGCAACTCGCCTTCTGCCCTCCCAACTGCGGAACCGACTCCCGGCTGCTCTTCGTCTCGCGGGCACGGTAGCTCCGTGCGGCTGCGGCCGAGTCGGGGAGGCCCCGGGGGAGCCCCCTCGAGTCTCCGCGAAGTTGATCCATGCCCCTCAGCTGCGCTGGGCGTGGCGTGCACGGTGCGGAGCTGGAGACCAGGCTCGGAAAAAGGGCGGCCCGGGAGGCCCCCGGGGCCTTGGCGGGGCTGGAGGGCCTTTCCTCGCCCTGGACTGGACTGGACCCCCAGCGCCCCAGGCGGAGAAGCGCACGGCCCCCGCCCACCGCGCCGTGGGGTCCCCATCTCCGAATCCAGTGTGCTGGCACGTGCGCAAAGGGGTCGCCGGCCGCCTGGACTGTGTGAGCATGAATGCATTCGCGAGTCATTTCTCCGTGACGGTGGAGCCACCTCCTCGGACCAGGTGCCGAGCAGGTCGGGGCCACGGCACGAAGAGTAGTCACCGGGGCCCCCACAGCCCGTGACTCGGGACGCAGCCACGAGGTAAGGACCCTCGCGGGCCCCTTGTGGCCGCTTCGCATTTCTACTTCTCCCCCGTGCCCTTTTGTACCTGGCTTATATTGGCTAAGGAGGCCTAGTGGCTCAGTGGCTGCCCTGTTGGACTGCTAACTTCAAGGTCAGTCATTTGAACACACCAGCCGCCCCATGAGAGAAAGAGGAGGCTGCCCACCCTCCTCCAAGTTCACAGCCACAGAAACCCACAGGGCAGTTCTGCTTTATCCTCTCGGATGGCTAGGGGCCCAAGTCCACTTGATGCCAGTCAGTGAGTTTAACTGTTTTTTCTCCATTTTGAATAATATAGTTTTGAGTTTTACACATATTAGTCATGTCAGTACTTTGTTCCTTTTCATCGAATATAGTCTGTTGTATGCAGCCCCAACGCATCCTGTCATTTGTGGTAGTGTTTGAAAAGTTGCTGTCGAGGGTGAATTAGCTAGCGAGGGCTGAAGCCCTGGAGCCCTGGTGGCATGTGGCTTACTCCTGGGGCTGCTAACTGCACGGTCGGCAGTGCAAGCCTTGGGAGAAAGATGAGGCTTTCTATGCTCACAGTGAGTTACTGTCCCAGAAATCCAGAGCAGTTCTGCCCTGCCCTGTCAGAACTCTGCCCCCAGTGGGCATCGACTCCACGAATGGAGGAGAGCTATGGGAATAGGGTCTAAGGAGACTGGTCACAATTTCGTCAGCTTTGATTAAACATAACGACGGGTTTGTTCAGAAGCACTGCTTTCAGAGGTGTACTGTTGGTTCCTTGACACTGAGCTCATGCACAACATGGCTCTGCTGCCTTCACACATTTTCCTCTCAGTGGCCCCCTCGCCTTCTTGTGTGTGTTAACACTAGGCAGCAATTCAAGGAGCAGGGAACACTTTCAAGAGTGACAACCGCAACGAAAGGCACAAGAGTTAAAAGCCCCCTATGGGGGCTACAAAAGGACCCTGGTTTGCAGTATGAAGGCTCAAAGGAGAAGGCAGTGCCCCCTTGTTGCGCCTCCGCTGGGAACATGTGAACAGTGACTCAAGGTTTTGTGCTTTTGTTTTTGCTGCTTCGAACGTTGTTGGGAAAACATCATTAAGAAGAAGCTCTTGAAATGTGATGGGCATTTTTTTTTCTGGTTGCCACCCTGACATTCATTCCCCCTGTCTCTAACAACAGTACTCTTCACTACCTGGAGCTTAAAGTCCTCCCCTACTGAGAGCCATGCTGCTTGGTTATCATCCCAGGGATATGTCCTGATTCACTGGCTTCAGTAAATCAGACCCCTTCCCACAGACTTCACAGACGTGAAAACCAAGTCTCCAGCCAACCCAACTAAACTCAACTCAACTAAAGTAGAAAACGAGACAAGCTTTTGTGGAGAAAGTGTAAGACTGGAATGTGAGGTCCATCACAGGCAATCCGCTCACGAACTTGCAGAGCTAGAAAGCGATCCTTTGCATTACCAAGCAAGTAAACCCCTTACAGATGTTCTCAAGATGAACATGTTCACAGAGCACCGGAGAGTGCTAGGCGTCATATATCATCCTCTTATTTTCACCAGGTTATTGGGTAATTCTTTCAAAAACTGCCAGATTCCTCAAAGGGCTGACCAGTGTTCCATTCCCCCGAGTTTTGGAGGTGGCTTCCAGATCTCTGCCTGCTTGATGACCTTGGTGTTGTCTTTTTGGGGACATCCTAGTGGATGTGACATGGTGTCACCACAGGATTCTAATCTGTATTATCCTAGTGACTGTCACCTGTCTATCTTCTCTGGTGAACTCTCTGTTCAGATGCCTTGCCCATTTTAAATTGTCTTCTCAGTGAGTTGTGCGAGCTATTTGCATATTCTGGGAATGAATTTTTTATTCTCCTCTAGTTTGCTCTGCTGGCCAATTTCTACAAAAAAATGCAGCTGGATCAGTCTCATCACCCTTTACCTAAATACCTGGATCAAGCCTGATTACAGCCATCTATCAATTAATTCCTGGAAACTTTTTGGTCACAGACCTTCTCACCACCTATCCCCTGTGTTTCTCCCCAAAGTTTCTATCCTGTTTAGATGCAGCTCCCTGTCTGGTGACTCCCCTGCTCATATCAGCTCCCTCAGGTCTCCATCTAGGACCCCTTGGAAACCCAGCTCTAACCCAATATTGCAAATTGATCCACAGGAAGCTTGTAAAGTATTCAAAGTTTTGGTCCTGCCATCTAAAAGTCAGGCGACTTCATAGCAGTAAGTGGATCTCAGGCTTCTTTGAAGCATAGGAGTGCACCAGCCACAGTGGCCAACACATCTTCTGCAGTTCCTAGAGAGGGAGTCAGTCGGATTTGGCCTAGTCCTCATTTGCCAGCTAGCCGACCTGTGGGGTGGGGTGGGGAGAAGAGAAGTGTGTTGGCTCCCAGCTTCCTTTCAGAACTCTCAACCTGAAAGAGAATCAGCAAGTCCCTCCAGGCTTCTGCCTCTTCCTTTAGCCTTGACTTCATTCACCCAGCCCACTCAGGCCCCCTTGCCAAGAAGATGCCTATCCTCTAAATGCCCAGACTGTCAGCATCAGGCCTCTACACAAACACTACTCTTTGGTGGGCTCAGTGCCCCTCCATCTTTTTTTTTGGGGGGGGGGGCGGCAGGGGGGCGGAGGGGCATCACTGCCTTCTGGCGGTCGTGGGAGCTACCAAGTGCTGCTCCTGAGAGCCACTGCTGGATTTGAACTGCCAAACCCGTGGGTGACAGTCTCGCACTCAACCACTTACACCACCGGGGCTCAGGCCGCCCCTCCATCTTATAATACAGGAAAATTCATATTCACCAAAAGTTAACAGTCCTGGCATTAACTGAGAGCAGTGAGCGTTTACTGAGTGCTTACCATGTACCAGTTGTGGATAGTCACTTATTTGTCCTTATAACTACATCTTGAGCTGCTAACCATAAGGTCAGGGGTTTCAACCCACCACCTTCTCTGTGGGAGAAAGATGAGCCAGTCTGCTCCCTTAAGGTTTTAAAAGTCTCAGAAACCACAGGGGTACTTCTGCTCTGTCCTGTTGGAATTGACTTCCTGGCAGTGTTGGGTTGTTATTGATGTATTTTTTTTTCCTTTGGCATCACTGCTCTCCGGTGGTGGGAGTAGGAGGTCCAGCCCCACTGCTGGAATTGAACCTCTGTCCCAGTGGGCCGCAGTCCCACGCACAACCACTATGCTACCGGGGCTCAGCCTGTTGTTGTTGTATTTTTAACATTTAAGAATCTAGATTTAGGGCTGAGCCCCGGTGGCATAGTGGTTGTGCGCAGGACCGTGGCCCACTGGGATGGAAGATCAATTCCAGCTCCACAAGAGCAAAGACTGGGGCTCCTATTCCCACCACCAGAGGGCAGTGATGCCCCTCTCCCCCCCCCCCCCCAAAAAAAAAAAAAAGAATCTAGATTTAATACGGTGCTTAAGAGCACAGGTTCTGTACCTAACTCTGGGTTCTCATTCTGGCTCAGGCTCACTCCTTAGCTTGCTTATAGGCTGATAGCTTTGACCCTTCTTAGGCAAAAATCCTTCTAGCACAACAGATGCAGGAAAGCCTATAGCTATTGCTCTGATCTCAGCCAACACAAGTGTTCAAAACTCTATGAGGTCCCTCTTCCTCTCTGACTTCAAGCCCAGTTTTAGTACTCATTTCTAATTCTGACTTGGTCCCTGTAGATCTTTTCCTTTTTTTTTTGGGGGGGGGGGCATCACTGCCCTCAGGTGGTGGGAGTAGGAGGCCCAGCCTTTGCTCCTGTGGAGCTGGAATTGAACCTCCATCCCAGTGGGCCGCAGTTCCGCACAAAACCACTATGCCACCGGGGCTCAGCCCTCCCTGTAGATCTTATAGTGATGCTGACTTCAGAAGTAGGGCCCAGCAGACACCACAACACTGTTGGACTCCCAAAGTTTCCTGGAAACAAAGAACCCAACACTTACTCCAGGAACTACTTGAGATGGCCACAACAAATACTCAACTCTACGGGCTGAGCTCCGGTGGCGTAGTGGTTGTGTGCGGAACTGCGGCCCACTGGGATGGAGGTTCAATTCCAGCTCCACAGAGCAAAGGCTGGGCCTCCTACTCCCACCACCAGAGAGCAGTGATGCCTAAAAAACAAAAACAAATACTCAACTCTAAGGCTGGCAGATTGTTCTGGCACCTAGGACACAAGGTTTGGCCAAGAGATACCCTCAGTCTTTTCCAGATTGGGGGCTGGAAAGCAAATTAGGTAACTAGACTGAAAGCTATTCCGTGTCATCCTGCTGCTCACAGTACCACACATAAGGTGGGCCCCCGACCTCCTCATTAAAGCCCTTGATCCACATCATACTGGCAGAACTCAGTTCTGTTCTTAACCCCCCCTACATACAACACACAGCCCCTATGGCTTAAACAACCAGGCCTTTATTATCACACTCTGGAGCAAAAGAGCAGGCAGTTCCAAGGCTGGGTGACTTGGTGAATGGACAACTCCATTGTAGGTGTTATCTAAACTCAACAAAGTCCATAAAGAAAGGACACTAACAGAGTCCTCAGTAGACTCATTAGATTCTCATGGACAAATGGACAATGTACCTAACCAGTGAGGACTGTAAGGTTGACAATTATAGCTTCTAATGGACACCTGGACAATGAACCTAACCCGTGAGGACTGTTAAGGTTGAGAATTATTATCCCAATGTGCTCATCACGCATGGTTCTCCAGAATTGGAAAGCAAGCGCAGAGGTCTCTCTTCCCTGAGTATAATGACAGGCACACACTGTGATGACCTGCCAGTTGGTAGGGTGGTGTGGCATTTGCTACAGGGGCCTGGGCAGGTTAAAAAGTACATTACTCCTGGAAGTCACCCACCGGACACTCAAGAACAGTCTTCCCCATGAGGTATTGGGTACGTAAGTTCCCATTTCTCATCGATAGCATCTTCACAAAGGGTCCTCTCAGCACTTTTCTCAGAAGTGAGTCATTTTATGATGAATAGAGAGAAAGGCACAGCTAAGTATTTCCCCACATTCACTGCACAGCTGTGGCCTTTCTCTGGTGTGACCTTTCTGGTGCTGAATGAGGTGCTTTTCCTGCTCATATAGCTAAATTTCCTGCTCTCATACGGCTTTTTTCCCAGTGTGAACTTTTAGATGCTTATAAAAATTAGAACTGAAACGGAAAGTTTTACCACATTTGTTGCACTCATAAGGCCTCTCTCTGGTGTGAACTCTCTGGTGCTGACTGAGGATAGAACTTTCACTGAAAGCCTTTCCACACTGACCACACTCATAAGGTCTTTTTCTAGTGTGAACTTTCCGATGCTTAGCAAGGTTCGAGCTATAGCTGAAGGCTTTTCCACATTCGTTGCATTCATAAGGCCTTTCTCGGGTATGGACTTTCTGGTGTTGAATAAGGGCAGAGCTTTGACTGAAGGCTTTCCCACATTCAGGGCATTCATAAGGCTTTTCTCCAGTATGAATTCGCTGGTGTGAAACGAGGTTGGAGGGGCAACTAAAGGCCCTCTCACATTGGTTACACTTATAAGGTTTTTCTCCGGTGTGAATCCTTTGATGCAGAACAAGTTTGGAGGTTTGACGGAAAACTTTTCCACATTTTTTGCACTCGTAAGGCCTTTCTGTGTTGTGGACTTTCAGGTGCCGAGCAAGATGGGAGCTGTTAATGAAAGCTTTCCCACATTGCCTGCACTTATGAAGCCTTTCTCCTGTGTGTACTTTCTGGTGCTGAACAAAGCTAGAAGCACAGCTGAAGACTCTCCGGCACTGTCCACACTCATAAGGCTTTTCGGTATTATGAACTTTCTGGTGCCGAACAACATGGAAGTTGCGAGTAAAAGTTTTTCCACACTGGTTGCATTCATAAGGTCTTTCTCCAGTGTGAATTCTCCGGTGCTGACTAAGTGAGTGCTTACGAGTGAAAGTTTTCCCACATTCATTGCACGTACAGTGGGCATTTCCATTGTGAACTTTCTGATGCATTTTCAGCAGAGATAGGTGACTGTAGGCCTTTCCACATTCATTACACACATGGGACATTTCTCCAACATGAGATTTTTGGGGCTTGACAAGGGCCGACTTTTCCCTGAAGACATTCCCACAAGCTCTTTCTTTAGAGTGAATTATCAGGTGGTCGAGGAGAGTGAAGGCCTTTAAGAAGACTTTCCCACAGTCACTGCACCTGAAGGGCTTCTGTCCAGTGTGGACTTCCTGACGCTGCCTAAGACTGGAGTGATTTGGGGAGGCCTTCCCATAATCAGTGCTCCTGCATGGCTTCCCTTCACAAGGAGTGGTCTGGTTCTGGAGGTCTGGTTCATGGACATCCACACCAAACTCCTGGCTTGTAAAGGGTTTCTCTGACAGGAAGATGCTGACGTTTCTCACAAATAGGGCTTTGTCCCTGTCCCATCGTAAGGGTTTCTCACCACTGTGCCCCTTCTGGTGATGGTGAAGTGTTGCACAGATCCAGAGTCCTTCCCTACAAGTCTTACACGTGTACGCCTCCTGTCTGGGGTGCATTTCTTGGTGCTTGCTCCGGTGCCAGATTTCTTTCAAGACTGGGCCACACGTGTCACAGATTTTAGCCTTCTGGATGCAGGAACCACCTTTGGGGGCCCCAAGCTGGAACCCTCCTAGAGAAAGGCTATGCTCAGGGCAGGTCTCTTTTGCTGCACAACCACCACCTGAAAGTAGAGGAATGCCGGTGAAGTGTACACGGGGTTGGGACATGTGTCTAACCCACTCCAAGGGGAGTCTGTGCGATGAGTGAGGGTGAGGAAGGGAGGCCAGAGGAAAAAAGGTCTCATCAGGCAGGAGAATACAGGGTGGGGTTTGGGCTGTGGAGAGGCCAGCTACACTGAAGGCTAGACACAGGCAGCCTGGGAAACCTGTCAGGAAAAAGGATCAAAACCTGGGACACATAGTCATGTATACAAGGCCAGTGACCACTGGGTAATGGTGCCCAAAGTTGAGGTGAAGGTGCATGTATATCTGACGACACACTGCATCCGGCCAGTGTGGGGAGGCAGCGCGGGAAGGGTTGGAGAGGGAGGTCAGGGAGGCACAGCCTTGCAGGGGCTGGAGGTCAGAGCAGAATATACCAAAAGAAAGGCGGCCCAGAAAAGGAAGGGAAGGGAAGCTGACCCCAGCAACCAAACCCAAGGGGACACAGGATAGGCAGGACCCAGGCCACAGCGTACTCCCAGCACTGAGGACACCTGCTCCCAGCCCCCACTTACCAGAGCTAGGATCCCTCTGGGCCTCTCTGGCTGTAGTTGAAAACATGTCTACCCTGCCGAGTTCCCAGGCCTCTGTGTCCCGCTCCAGATGGGCAGCCACACTGCACCTGGAGTCTATGAGACCTGGAGGAACACCAGGAGTGGTGAGTGGTCAGTCCCCACTCAGAGCAGCCCACCCTGTGCCAGACCAGAGGGAACTCAGGCCACCTTTGCAACCAGGAAAAAAGCGCAGTGTTGTAAACTGGGCCTCTAAGGAAATGCTCTGGGAGCAGCACACAGGTCCAGTACCTGGCACCTGTAACCAGGCTCCGAAGAGGAGGGCCGGAAAAGGGGCAGCCGTCCAGGCACAAAAGTATCACCAGTCTATAGATAGGCTCCCGCAGCCAGATTGAGACTCCTGGCCCCTTCCCCA
The DNA here is from genome assembly GCA_004026705.1 of Nesogale talazaci. Classification (NCBI taxonomy): domain Eukaryota; kingdom Metazoa; phylum Chordata; class Mammalia; order Afrosoricida; family Tenrecidae; genus Nesogale; species Nesogale talazaci. The sequence continues at coordinate 10,649 of PVJH01025707.1, read as the reverse complement.
CAAGCTTCAGGGAGCAGGTGTAGGGCTTCTTGGGGAGAGAACAGGTTGCACATGCAACCCAGCTCTTTGGCACGCACGCGCACCAACTCCAAGGAACCAAAGGAAGAGGTGATGCCTGTCCTCTGGCTGTGAGAAGGACAGAGCTGCCCTTGGACCAAACAGGAAGGGCAGCTTCTAGGACGGGAGGCTGAGGTGAGGGCCTTACCCAGCGAGGCCACATGCGAAAAGTTCTCCAGCATCACATCACGGTACAGGTGCCTCTGAGCCTCATCAAGGAGCCGCCACTCCTTCCAGGAGAAGTACACAGCTACGTCCTCAAAAGTCACCTGACCCTGCCATGATGGGGACATCTGAGAGAATTGCACCAGAAGGCAGTGGCAAGAGAGACATCTGAGCCACCAACCCATGAGCCAGTGTCTCACCACCTCTCCAAAGGGAACATCTTCCTGCATGAGCGACAGATCACTGCCCCGCCCCACCCCAAGCCCCAGTGCCACTGGTGCCACTCTTTCCTCAGGCAGCCACTGATCACACTCTGCCCTTCAGCAGCAAGAGACAGACAGACATGGTTATTGCCCCTCAGCCTGGCAAGCAGCACCCCTTTCCCCACCCCCACCACTTACCAAGCAAGTCCCTGGGTTTCCTTCCCCAGATGTGCGTCCTATAGCACACCTCACTCTCTGGACACTCGTATAGCGCTCCTCCCTGCTGCACTGTCCACATTGCTGGCATCTGGCTCCGCACATGCTACTCTCTAAATGGCGTGCATAGGTTGGAGGTTTGGTGAAAGTGCTAAGGATCTTATCCATCTTCAAACCTGTAGATGCTCCACCTGCCGGAAGTTCTTCCTTCAGTTTCCCTACCTGTGTCTATTCTCAACCCTTGGTCAACCCAAACCAAATGTCTGTCTCCGAGATCCCCAAGCCTCTCTGCCTTTCCACATGTTACCCCCCACTAGCTAATGGATTCCCCGGACACACATGCCAACCAAATCCCACCGCTCCCACCCCAGACTTGAATCCGCCTTCCACTGCACTAATTCGCCAGCCTGAAACCCTCAGGCCCCCAGACTGGACAGGAAAGGGCGGTGGCTCTGTGTTGTTGGCCCCAAACCACGATTACCTTCTGTATAATAGAGCAAAATACTGCCTGTCACTGTGCTGTCTTCATGACCAAGCACTAACAGCAATACCTCGGTCAGCCTTCATCTCCGGGAGCCTGAGCTATCTAGACCCCCTCGACTCACACTTCTTTCCCCATGATTTTCTTCCCTTTGACTTCAGTACCCCTATCAACCTGCCCTAAATCACCTCTGTGAGCCAACTGTTGCCGTGCCTACAGATGCCCCTTCCAAAGCTGGACCAGCGTCCATAGACTGCTTGCAACCACATCCTGCCACACAACTCAGACCGTGTCCAGCTGCCTATTTGATACCTCTACTCAGAGATATCATGATATCTCAGAACCAGCATGTCCAGAAACCTGCTTCCTGTACTCTCCCTGACTTTCCCACCTATCTGGTTGATGAGGCCAAATTCACTCCTCCTCAGCCTCTACCTCAGTCGACTGTGTTAAATACACACGATGCCCAACCACCCGGCCCCTCTCCACAACCACCGCGTTGGCTAGCCATTGTCATCACTCCCTACATCCATTATGATGGCATCCTTACCAGCCGTCAGTCTTTCTCCCGACAGCTCCAACCCTTTGTTTTCCACTCTAGCCAGAGGAAGATTAAGACTTCCTTCCCTCCTGTGCTCCAAGCCATCCTTGGTTTTCCACCACCCGCAGAATGGAGGCTCAGCTCCCCTCGCTGCCACTCCAGGCCCGACTCCTGCTCCCTGCCCTGATCTCCACTAGCCTTGGGATGCCTGGCTCTCTGAACACGCCCAGTCCAGCCTCATCTTCCAGCTTTTGCAAGACTCTGCGCCGTCTGTCAGAAAGTTTCCACTTTGTTGTTAGGTGCCTCAGGCCCGCTCTGACTCGGCAACTCCATGGCTAACAGGTGAAGCACCCACCGCCCGGTCTTGTGCCAGCCTCACAATGGTTTCTATGTCTGAGCTGAGTGGTGCTGCCACCGGGGCAAGCCTGATGCCCTTCTCCAGGGACTGGTCTCTCCTGACATGTCCTAAGTGGTCCAGTGAAGGCTCACCTCTAAGGCGCACTCTGACCGCCTTCTTCCAAGACAGATTTCTTTGGGGTTGTGTGTGTGAATTGTTTGTTCTCTTCCCACTAGATTCTAGAAATTCGATCATTTCATGTAACCGTTGGCCAGGGTAAGGGGTCAGGGCGTAGTAGAGGCGAAGCGAGCCGGGCAAGGCCCTCCTCTGTGGGGGTGGGTCTGAGTGAGCCCCTCTTCTCACCTGCGGGGGCTCCAGCAGTGCTGCCGCCATCCGAGCCCGGGACGGTGCAGGCCGCGAGAGCAGAGGGCAGTGCGACACGGCGGCTCGGCCACCGCCGCCGCTTTCCCTGCCCCGGGAGGTGACTGACCTCGGGCTGACCGCCTCACGCTGGCTGCGCTTCAGCCTCCGCACAGGAGAGCCCAGGCCGCAAACGCCTCCGCCAGGGACGCAGCCGCGCCCGGGGGCTTGGCCACCCCGCTACAGGAGGTCGCCGCCCGTGGAAAGGCTGACGAGGGAGCGGGGCCCTCTTGGTCAGTTATTCCCGGCCCGAACCCCAAGGGGGTCCGTTAGAGGTACTGGATCTCAAGGGCGCGAGCAAAGCCCCCACAGAAATAGAATGAACGTCAATGGCTGCCAATGCCGGAAGTCCCGCCCCACCAACGTATCCCGCAGGACGTGCTCTTTCCAGGTTTGTCATTGGCCCAGGGTCCGCCCCCGACCTTACAGAGTCTTCTGGGTAGTGTAGTTTCTGCCCTGCATCCTGACGCTCCCTATTCTCCATGGCAACGCCCAAGCCACCTCACGGGGATCTGTGGGCCATTGGTGTGTGAGCCGAACTTAGTTCCACTTAAACTAAGCGCCAGAGACGGGAATGAATTTCTACTTCATGCTTGGCCGACTTTTCATTTGCCCTCCAGGAAATAACCACAAGGCTCCATCAGAGCAAATTGATAGCAGGCCAGGTTCTCCCCTCAAAGTCTGCTTGTGTACGCTGGCCCACAGCCGCAGGCCCAAGACAAGCTCCCCCTGGGTGCGGCCAGTGCCGTCCTCAGCAACTTACCAGACCCTCTTCAAACCCCTGTCCGCTTTGGTCTGCAGCCCAGCCCTTCTGTGAAGCCCTTCAGCAAAACTTTGGCCACACCATTCGCCTTCTGGACCCCTATGTTACTGTGGTCTTACAAAAAAAAAACACAACCAACCCCCTACCATTACAAGTCACAGTGAACCTCATATAGGATTTTGAGACTGTAAATCTTTACAGGAACAGAAGCTTTATGTTTCTCCGTCAGAGTGGCTGGCTGGTGAATTTGAACCACTGACCTTTGGATTAGTAGAACATTGCTCAAGCTGAAGTACCTCTTCACTGTGCACTGTGGTCAGGTTGTCCACTCATCCACCCCTTGGACATCTCCAGCCTAGAACCTGTCAGAACTTTAGGCCTGTGTTTCCCACTTGACCATGTCACCTCTTTATTCAGAGGGTGTAGAGGCATCTCAGACAAAACTCCCAAACCCAGCTCCCCTTTTCCCCAGACCCCTTCTCCATTTTTGTGGGCTCCAGTCTTCCCCTACTGAAGCCACGATCCTTGGGGTCATCTTAGATCTCCTGTCACTCACCACCCACCCCATCCTCGGACTCGTCAACAAATCCACAGGCTTTCTCTTTTAAGGAAGAGGTGTAGAATCGAACTACTTCAGACTGCACCACCAGGGCCTCTGTTGTCTCAGCCCTTCTTGGTGACGGACCCCCTCCCCTGGCCTTACCGCGCCTTCACACACAAGTCACAGGGCTTCCTGTCAGATTCTGACTCTGACACCACCCCTTTACTTTCCCCTCCCTACTTGCCACTGCCCTCCCCTCAAAGCCCAGCTCAGTCCCCTTTCCGAACGTGAACCCTGCCCTAGACTTGATGGTCCCAGCAGAAGGAAAGGAATTCAGGTTTTCCCAATGTCCTCGTTTCGGGCACATCTTCAATCCTGTGGCCCAGCTGGTCTCTCTTCCTGGAATACGCTCACATGTCATCCCATCAGATGGCAGAAGTGGGGTTTTCCACTACTGCATGTTCTGCTCTGCCAGACACGAGGTCTGGACTAAAGTGATCCCAGGCCAGGCGCCTTCACTCGAGGATTCTGAGCACCAAGGCTTGGAATCCTGCTGGGCAGGAGGTCCTTCCCCATGTCTTCAGCTGGACATCCAGCTGCACCCAGGTACCTGGGTCGCTGACCCTTCAGTTTCTGAGCCTCAGGAAACCGACCGACCAGGACCTGATTTCCCAACACCCCTTAGTGTGCTTGGTACCATGCAAATCAGTAAGGGTAGTCTTTGTTGAAGCTGGATTCGAACTGAAGCACCTGCAAGGCATTGTGTCATGGATGTTGGCCAATGGTGGCTCAGGAAAGAGGCTTTTAAAAGTGTGTGTGTCAGGCTGAGCCCCGGTGGCGTAGTGGTTGTGCGCGAGACTGCAGCCCACTGGGACGGAGGCTCAATTCCAGCAGTGGGGCTGGGCCTCCTACTCCCACCACCGGAGAGCAGTGATGCCCCCCCCCAAAAAAAATGTGTGTGTGTGTGTGTGTATGTGCACGCGCGCATGTGCCTGCGTGTCTCCGCACCCATGGAGACGTGACTTTACTGCTTTAAATCGGGGTAATTCCAGTGGTCTTGATCATTCTGAATGCCTACTGGGTAGGTGCATCCAGGTTTAGTTGACAAAAGTGGGTAAGACTGAGAAGGCCCCGCCTTTTGCTTCTCTGCATCTTAGTCCTGGGTGGTAGTTGATGTTGGTAGGTGGGGCCATCAGATCGACTCTAATTCATGACGACTCCATGCCTGACAGAAAGAAACGCGCCCGAGCCTCACATCGTCGTCACAATTACTGCTCATGTCTGAGTCCAGTGTTATCGCCACTATGTTCACCCATCTCGTTGGTCGAGGGCCTTCCTCTTTGTCGCTGCCCCTCCACTTGACCAGGCATAATGTCCTTCTCCAGTGACTGACCGCTTTTGACAACATGTCCAGAGAACGTGAGAATGTCTTCTCCCTGAACCTTAATTTCCTCAGCATTAAAGTGGGCTGTCCCCTGAGACACCCTCCTTAACCTGTGCAAAAGCCTCGCTGTCCACTACAGCCTTTCAGGACAGACATCCTGAGGATTTTCCTGGTATTTTCAGTGCAAGACAGAGGTGGGACTGAGCACTCCCCGCGGTCATCCAGACATTGGTGCTGTGTCTTGGCCAGCCACACCACACACCTCTTGTGACATCTGCCCATAGCTCCTCAGGGTGACTTCTGCGCTACCGGCTTCGTCTCAGATGAAGGAAGGGTTCCTCTCGCAGACACGCACCAGAATCCTGCTTTTCTAGGTCTTGGGACCACAATGCTAGTGGGCGAGTGTGTGCCCCATGGTCTGTTTTAAGACGGTTAGGGCCCTGAAAGGATGGACTCGCGCTCCGAGTCTGTGCCCAACCCCAGACCAGTGGTCTGTGTGCCAGTCGAGGTCTTTTCATGACTCTCCAAGGAACTCAGAGGCTTTCTCTTCAGTGGAATTGAGTGCCTGAGTGGAGGGTTTCAGTTGCAACAGGAGGTTAAAGAGCTGGGCCTTCATTCCGATAATAAGAGCTCTCCTGGCAAAAGTCTGAACAGCCTTGAGTAAGGGGGAAGGTGGAGAGGCCCGGGAAGAGCCTTCAGCAATAGTCTAGGTGTGTAGTGGAGTCTGAGACCAGACAGGTGGTGACGGGAGTCCCTCAGGTGAGCACAGTATAGAGTGTGTGCTGGTGGCTAGAGGGAACTGAAAGGTGCCAGAGAAAGCAGACCAGCGTGGTGCTCTTTGAATGAAGAACATTGTGTGGCGACTCCCTGTTTGGCGTAACTATTGGGTACGCTGCTGGAGCACCTGGTAGGTGGATTTATCCTGAGTGGTCCAGGGTTTGAGAAACTGGGTATATATTTGCAGTTGAAGGATGTAGCGAGGACAGAGGCAGGTAGAAAGGTCTGGAATGATAAGTCAGGAGCAGCCAAGAGAGTAACTGGAGGTTTTTTAAGTGAGAAATGGTGTTGGAATTTGGCTGTGACTTCAGGGTCCCTCTAGCTCCAGTGTCCAGAGTGGCCTGTGGACATGGCCAAGAGATGGTGGGGAGGGAGTTGCTCCTGGCCACTGCAGGAAGGAGGCCCCGAGCAGGAGTGGAGAAGAGCTGTTGAAACTGATGACTGCAGTAAATAAGGGGAACCAAGTCCTATGGGGGAGCGCGCAGACTGGGGAGCCACCAGGAAGCTGTCTGGAGGTGCTGTGAAACAGGACCACGGCTGCCATACGTGAATCCGACAGTGTCAACTGATTATTGATGTGGGTTGGTCGGGATGACCAGTGGGACTTGGGAGCATTGGCGAGTGGTAATTGGTTGGTGACCTCTCTGAAATGGGAGCTTTGGGAGGAAGATGAGAGGGTCTGAGTGTGTGTGTGTGTGTGTGTGTGTGTGTGTGTGTGTGTGTATCTAGGAAATGCTGCCAGGGCCCCTGGGACCCAAGGCCAGAGCTTAAAAGTGTCCCCTCACTCATTGGCCTCAAAGGATCACCTATTGTCCCTATCATCACAGAACCTGGTGACTTTGGAGGGTGTGACTGTACCTCTCCTGTGACCCCAAAGAACCTCGCCCAGGATGTGATGCAGGGAGTTTCTCGCTCCTGGCCTTTGTGGCTGAGACTACTTGAAGTGCTTGCCAGAGAAGGAGTTGGGGCTCAGATGGTGCCATGGGCAGTGACCATTGAGCCACCTGACACCTGTTGCCACAGCCTTACAGTGGTGGGGGTGGGGGCAGGGTTGTCAGGTTTCTCTCCATCTGACCTGGAAACCTGCCGGGTTGGGCCACTCCCAAGCAGAGTCATCTGGCAGAAGCTGCAACCTCTCTGTGACCTGAATTCTTCTTTCTTTCTCTAACAGGTATTTCCCAAGTGCTACCTGGTGCCAAGATCTGAGGGTCCAGATGTGTTTATTGCTTTCAGAAACTACTCAGCTGATCCTGCAAACCACTCCCTGGAGGCTCATTTTGTGACAGTCCTTTCCCCGTTGGGTAGTAAAGATGAAGCCTCCTCCTCACGGTCTTCCTCAAGGTGGGTCTCAGACAAACAGACAAGACACCCACTCTGCCCATTCTTCCCCCACAGGACTTGTGGCCACATCACTCAAGGGGGTCTTTTTAGTCCTAAAACTCACCAGGAGCTGAGGGCATCTGGTTGGAGGACGCAATTCTGGCCACATTAACATCCATTTTACAGGACACATCTTTTTGTTTTGTTTTGTTTTGTTTTGTTGGCATCACTGCCCTCTGGTGGTCGTGGGAGCTACCCAGCACTGTTCCTGAGATCCGCTGTTGGATTTGAACCTCCAAGTCCGCGGGCTGCAATCCAGCACTCAACCACTTACGCCACCGGAGCTCAGCCTTCTTTTCTTTTTTAAAAATCATTTTATTGTAGACTCTTACAGTTCTTATAGGATCCCATACATTAATTCTATCAACCATATTTGTATATATGTTGCCATCATACTTTTTTTTTTTAATTTGGGCATCACTGCCCTCTGATGATCATGGGAACTACCCAGTGCTACTCCTGAGAGCCGCCGCTGGATTTGAACCACCAAGCCCTCAGGCCGCAGGCCGCAGTCCCACACTCAACCACTCACGCCACTGGGGCTCAGCCCAGCCATCATACTTTTTTAAACATTTACTTTCTATTTGAGTCCTTGGTGTCAACTTCTCTCTTGTCCTTCCCTCCCCCACTAGGACATATCCTTTTGATGCATTTCAATTTCCTCAATGAAAATTACAGAAACTGGGCTGAGCTCCGGTGGCATAGTGGTTGTGTGTGGCACTGCGGTCCACTGGGATGGAGGTTCGATTCCAGCTCCACGGAGCAAAGGCTGGGCCTCCTACTCCCACCACCTGAGGGCAGTGATGCCCCCCAAAAAAAAGAAAAAGAAAATTACAGAAACTAGGGGCTGAGCCCCGGTGACATAAGTGGTTGAGTGCGGAACTGCAGTCCACGGGCTTGACGGTTCAAATCCAGTGGCAGCTCTCAGGAGCGGCACTGGGTAGCGCCCACGACCACCAGAGGCAGTGATGCCCACACACACACACACACACACACACACACACGAAAAAAGAAAATTACAGAAACTTTACACTTACCTCCTACCATTTTTATGATTTATCCATTTAACGAGATAAGTATATATCCCAGTTAATTTTCTTCTAAGCCTTTAACCTTGAAATTATCTGTGATATACTTATCTCTATGGATATGTGTCAATTCGACATGAACATAAATTAAGTATTAATCCCAGTAAATTGGTTTCATTTATGAAAGCATTACTTCAGTAATAAATATAAACATGGTCAAAAGGTTCTTAGAAAGTAGACATCTTCTGCGGCCCACTGCGGTCGAGCGCAGTGATGGCCCCCCCCCCCCCCAAAAAAAGAAAAAAAAAAGTAGACATCTTGGCTAAGCCCTGGTGACGTAGTGATTGTGTGCAGGACTGCAGCCCACAGGGTTGACAGTTCAAATCCAGCAGCAGCTCTCCAGGAGCAAGGCTGGACATCCCACTCCCACCAGAGGGCAGTGATGCCTAAAAAAAAAAGAAAGAAAGTAGACATCTGGCTGAGCCCTGGTGGCCTAGTGGTTGTGTGCAGGACTGCGGCCCACAGGGTTGACGGTTCGAATCCAGCAGCAGCTCTCCGGGAGCAAGGCTGGGCTTCCTACTCCCACCAGGGCAGTGATGCCACAAAAAAAATAAATAAAAGAAAAGTAGACATCATATGCAAAGACAAACAACGTAATGGGGATTGGCATGTCAACTGACCCAAGTGACCTTTATGATACATTGAACCTACGAACTCAAATGTTCTATAATGTTAAATACTATAAATTTTATATAAATTTGCAGTGTCACATAGTTTAATTATATGTTCATGGTATATAATTAAGTTATTTATAAATAAAATAAGTTTTTTTAAATTAAGTGTGTGGTTTTGTTCACATGTCAACTTGGCACATGTCTATATAGATAGATATGTAAGAAATGTCTAGGGAAAAAAAAGAAGTGCCTGGGACATTGGGCCTCTACTCAAGTCCTCCTTTAATATCCTGGGACTGTTCTAATAAGCTGGGATTCTGCAGTGCTCATCTTCCCAACTGCTTCGCTGAAGACAAAATGGGTACACATGCTAATGTGAGGAAGAAAGCTCTGGGGTCATAAAGACTTGAAGTTAAACAAGAGACCATCTAACAGGGAAGCAAAAAAGCCCGCATGGAAGAAGCACACCAGCACATGTGACAATGAGGTGTCTAACAGGATCCAATATCAGGCATCAGAAGACCCAAAACAAACAATCATTATGAACGAGGGGGCTAGGAATGGAGATCCAAAGCCCATCTGTAGACAATTGGACATCCCCTCACAGAAGGGTCAGAAGGAAGGGCAAGCCAGCCAGGGTGCAGCATAGCACCAACAAAACACACAACATTGTTCTAGTTTAGTGGTTCTCAACCTTCCTGATGCTGCCACTCTTTAATACAGTTTCTCATGTTGTGGTAACCTCCCTCCCCCACCATAAAATTATTATTATTATTATTTTTTTTTTTAGGCATCACTGCCCTGGTGGTGGGAGTAGGAGGCCCAGCCTTTGCTCCTGTGAGCAGGAATTGAACCTCCATCCCAGTGGGCCGCAGTCCCGCGCACAACCACTACGCCACCGGGGCTCAGCCCATAAAATTATTTTAGTTGCTACTTTATAGCTGTAATTTTGCTACTGTTATGAATCAGGCAACCCTGTGGAAGGAGCTCCTTACTGGTTGAGAACCACTTCCTTCTCACCACAGTCAAGACCCTAGTTCTATCTTACAAATCTGGCTAGACCAGAGCATGTATGCTGGTACAGATAAGCGCTCTCAACACACAGAATCCAGAACAGCTAACTGTCTCCTCAGGACCAATGAATATTGGTACCATGAGGGTAGAGGGAAGGTGAGGGGAGAAAAGGGGAGCCAAGAGAAATGATCCGCCTACAACCCCCCGGCCCCCAGGGGGGTGAACACCAGAAATGTGGGTGAAGGCGGTATAAAATATGAAAATAAAAATAATTTATAAATCATCAAGGATTTATGAAGTTGGCAGGGGAAGAAAGAGGAGCTGATACCATGGGCTCAAGTAGAAAGAAAATGTTTGGAAATGATGGCAACATATGTACAATTGTACTTGATACAACTGGTGTATGAATAGTTATGAGTCCCCAATAAAATGACTTATTGAATCATGATTAAGAAATGTCTGTAAACCTAGTATTGAGAGAGACCAGGAAGAGGCCTAACCTGGGGGAGTGGTATTTGGGGGGGTGGGGTTGAGACTGGTCCTGACTAGACGTTGTCCTGTGCACGTCACTGTCCCAGTGCCAAGGTCAATGTCCGAAACTCAGTTCCACTTCCTCCTCCTTTTTTTTTTTTTTTTTACATTGGTGGGAAGTTGTTTTTTTTGGGGGG